>JAQQSW010014513.1:0-12090 GCA_028646575.1 Pseudocheirus occidentalis | reverse complement strand
CCCAGGAACTGAGATTGCTGAGGGCTTGCCTCAAGTGAAGATGAAAGAAGTGCCCTTCCTTGGCCTTTCCATGCTGAGATGTTATCTTGACCTTGTTATGGTTCAAGAGTGGATGGCCTTTTGTGCTCTCCTGCTCCCTTTTGAGAAAGTGCTTGTTGTTAATGGATGGTATTGTAATTACTTTGAGTCCAGGGGTGGGAAACCTTTGGCCTTTTGTGAGTGTACTTTGTTTATGATTGGAAACTGATCTCCATTTGAGAAGAACTCTCTCTCCTTTTAAGAAGAGACTTTGACTGACTAAAAGAATGTACTGCCTCGGGGTGGAGTAGTCTGATCTCCATTTGAGAAGAGATTTTGACTAAAAGCATGTACCATCTAGGGGTGGAGTAGTACCCAGACTGAATTAAGAACTTACTTGTGAGATGAATGAGTTATACTCTGTTTTGATTTTTCCTGTTTTGTAAATGTTAGCTGAATAAATGGGGTTTGCTGTGCTGGTAATCTGAACCTTGGAAGTTGCCTTTGCTTGGCATTACAAGCTCTCAGTTCCTTCATCCTATGTTCCTTTCTGGCTTCTACTCGGCTTTTCACTTGTAGAGCACAGTGCCTTCTTGGTGGCGGGCACACCCAGATGGCTGATCCTCCCATGCTTGGCCACTGATTCCAAAATTATTCAGAGATACCTTAAGAGTGTTCTGTCTCACTTTTATCATCTGCACACACAGATATACCTATATACATAATCATACATATACCTGTTCATTCATACACTTAGATGTCTGTAATCATGTTCATATACAGACATGTCCATTCATATGCATCTATATAAGACTGCTCTATACTTATTTGTCCTCAATTTCTTGGAGAGTGAATAACTTCTTCCTTTGTAAGTCCAAGTCTTTCCATATTTGCCCAAGTTCACCAGCTTGTCATATTCTACACCACAGCAATATTCCCACCTTATACTGTCTAGTTGTTTTGAATAGTCTAAATCAATGTTGATGGATGTGGGAGACATATAGTGTAGCTTCCCTGTTTTTCTCTTTTGATTAAGTCTATTTCAGCCTTAAGTTTGTCCAACATCATGTGGACTCCCCCTGCTCTTCTTTCCTTACCAAATTCTGCTCCCAATCTTTGTTATATGTTTGTGTCTTTTTCTCATTTCCTATCTCTCCTGACTCCTCTCCTTGTCTTCTTCCTACATCTTTGCCCTCCTATGACTCACCTTACCCCTGTCCAGAAAACTCTCTCTTATCCTCCCATTCCCATTGATCTAAACACCCTTCTATAGCCACCTTTGACCTGCTCCCCCACTCTCAACTCTAAATCTCCCCCCCCTTATCCTCTCCTCCCTCCCTATCCCCGTATCATTTTATTTCTTTCTGAAGTTGGGAGACTTTCATAGTCTCCTAAACATATATGGCTGTTTCCCCCTGGAGCCCATTCCCAATGAAAGTAGTTTTACAGAACTGCCAACCCTCCCCTGCCCCTTCTAATTCCTCTAGGTCAGTTCTTCCTCTTGTGACTAATTGGTATAAAATAATTATTTTTTTGCTGTTTCTAAATGATTTTACTTTTGAAAATAATATCATATTTAGGTCTACCCCAATCATTCTTATGAACTACTGAATTACTGAGAAGTTTCAGACGTGTGTTTTACATTTCCTCAGAAAAACAGTAACCAGTTTGTTCTTTATTGCAATCAGTTTTTGGCATGTGCCTTCACTCTTCACTCTTGTATGTCAAATCTTCTATTAAGTTGAGGTTTTTAAAGCAAAATCCAGAAAGTCTGATAATTCATTAAATGTCCTTTATAAATTCAGGTTTCTGCTCAACCTTGCTGGGCATGATATTTTTGGCCAGAATTTTAGTTCTTTTCTCTTTGATACACAGTGTTCCAAGGCCAGGAATAGGTCTTGTGTGATTCTAATAGTGGTGCCACCATATTTAAATGGCTTTTTTCTTGTTGCTCATAATATCTTGTCGTTGAGCTGGGGGTTTTAGAATCTGACTTTCATATTCCTCTGGGTTTTCCTCATAGGATCTCTTTCAGGTGCTGATCAGCGGACCTTTTCTAATTCTACTTTTCCCTTTTATTTTAATGCTTCAGCACATTAAAAAAGTTATTTCTTGTATTATTGTATAGAGATTCATTTTTTGATTATAGCTGTCAGTCCAATTATTCTGATGTTTTCTGTTCTTGATCTGTTCTCGAGGTCAGTCATTTTTCTTATGAGACGTTTCACATTCTCTTCTATATTTTGTTTTATTATTTCTTGGTCTCCTACGACTTCTCTGGCTTCCCCTTGCTGAATTCTGATTTGCCAGGAATCATTTTCTCCCTCAAGATTCTGGATCTCCTTTTCTAATTGGTTGACTTTCTTTTCATAATCTAGTTTTTCTTAGATTGTGCTTTTTAAAAAGTTTTCCCTTAGTCTCTCTTATTTGATTTTTATAATCTCTTCTAAATTCTTCTACAAATTCTTTTTGAGCAGGTGACCATTTTGGTGGTGCTCTCCAGGATTGAAGAGGGTTTCTTTGCTTCAGTCTGCTCCTCTGAAGGTGAACTCCAGTCTTTTCTGTTCCCATACAAACTCTCTTTGGATGGATTCTGCCGCCTTTCCCTGCTCACTTTTTCACAGCAGGTTATTTTTTGTAATCACCTCTAGCACTGTGTTATGGGGGATGGTGCTTCTGGCCTCCAAACCTCCTTTGGTTCTCTCCTCTGGCCTAGAACTGAAACCAAGACCTCCAGGCTCCTGTAAGTGCCCATAGCCAACACGTCCCTGCTATGTTGCATCTACCCTCACTGGGCCTTTGCTGGCCCCTTCTTAGCCAGGGATGAGTCTCTGCAGCATAGCTGGGTTTAGTGTGCATTTTCAATAGATTCCCTTGATTTTCCCTGGCTCAGATGCCCAATTCCCTTCACTGTACTAGATCACTTATTGTTCAAGCAAATATAGGACCTTGACTGGAGGTATTTAATTTTCACACGAACAAAGCCTTGTACTGGACTTTTTCTTCAGGTCACGAACTGTCCCAGGAGGACCCCTGTTCGGCCCTACCTTATTTATTGGTACCACCCTAGGTTAGCTCTAAGGTGCTATTTAATCTTGTTTGGGGGGAGGAACGTGGAAAGCTTGGAATTTGTTGGCCTACCCACCCATCTTCCCAGAATCCACTTGGCTCTTGTCAAGACTTCCTCAAATGCACCACCATCTGCATCTTTCCCGCTTCTCTGTCTGCTCTGCTCTTGGGGAAGAAGGTTGAGAAACCTCCTCTCTATCCTGTCTGATATCCTTCCACATCCCCATAAACACTTGTCAACTTCTTCCAAAGAAATGTATACAAAGATCTTCCTCCCAGTTTGAGTCTCTCTCCCTCCTCTGGGAGATAAAAGTTTGGCAGCTTCATTGAAAATGTCACGCTGAGCAAAGACACGCACTGTCCCCTTCATGAGCCAGGTGACAGGAGCACTCTCTGTGCCGTTATCAGGGACACTGGCCCTTTCTGAAGATAGAATCCTCCTCCCTGATAGGAAAAGTGAGAGTCACCACTAAGAGAGGGATCGGGGGATGAGTTTGTGTGTATGAATGTACATGTGTGTTCATGCGGAGGTATCCTTTGTCTGGTAGACTGTTTCCAAGGGACCCATCCTGATGCAACACGGTGCCTGTTTCCCCCTTTTGTCTTGCTTCTCTATTTCTACACGCTGAGGGTTCCTTGGGAACTTGTCACTGCCATGAGATGTCACTCAGGTCTAAATCAGACCAGTGTGGTTTGGGGCTCAGTTGTCCTGGTGATGCTCACAGTGAGCTGTCTGGACTTTGGCTGAGAAGAGGGTCACAGGGGCTGCTTGGATGCTGGGCACAAGGAGACTGCCTCCAAGGGGCATCTCTCTGGGCATGCTTCTATGTACTTTGATTGCTCTGGTGTGAGTCCGGCCATCTAGCATGGCCCTTTTTGCATGTGCCTGGGTGTCCTGACCCCACCAGGAGGAGTGAGTAGACATCCAAAGCAAGAGGACATTTCTGCCTGTCCTCATCATCCCAGGTACCTGGTGCACTGATTGCACTCAGACTGAGGCTCCAGAGGAGAGGCTGGGGCAGTGTATGGGGCATCATGCCCTTGAACTAGACACCATGAGATCAGGCTTGTGAGGCAGGATAAGTGATCTAAGGCAAGAGAATGGCAGCCAGGTGGTCAGGCTGATGGGTGTGAGCACTGCACAGTGTGGGCTGGAGGAGGATGGGTCAGGGCATAGCTTGGCATGACTATGGACAGGTGTGTGCATGGAGTGTTGGTTAGCTGGTAGCTATCTTGTGTGGCCTTCTGGTCTCCTCAGCCAATCTTGTGTGGTATTTGTCTTCCCCTCTCTGACTCCATGTTGTGGGTCCAGGATAAGGGAAGAGGACACCAGGAAGGTGGGTTGATGAGTTTATTACCAGATGGGTCCCAGCATGGGGCCATTTCCTGCAGACTTTGAGCCTAGAGAGGGTCTGAGAGGTGCAGGCAGGACTGGGGTGATGCCTGCTGAGCTAGGTGCATGTGGAAGCTGGAGCCATGATGGACGTCAGCCAGGGGTGGGAGGAGATGTGTGGGAGACCCCTCCTGCACACAGAGTGGGTGAGGGACTCAGGGGGATCTAGGTAGACTGAATGCCTTTGGGGGCAGTTGGTGTCCAGATGTTCAGGCAGATGTTCAGGGCTGGAGTCAAGGGGCCAACAAAAGTTGTTTTGGGGTGGAGAGGGACAAGTGCCCTGTGGTCAACAGCAAGAGTTTTGTCCACAGGTGGTGGTACAGCAGGCAGGTTTGCAGCAGGTGGGCCGGCAGATGAGGGACACAGAGGAGGAAGGGCGGCAGCAGGTGGTGGCTGGACAGCAGGAGGGGGCACAGCAGCAGGAGGAGGAGGTGGTGCAGCAGGAGGGTCTGCAGGGGAGAGGCACACAGCAGGTGGCTGGTCTGCACACAGGCCGGCAGATGAGGGACACACAGGAGGCAGAGCAGCAGCAGCTGGGCTGGCAGCAGGAGGAGGCTGTGTTCCCATAGCAACTGGGCTTGCAGAACACAGGCAGGGCAATGCAGCAGCTGGGCTTGCAGCACACTGGGACACAGCAGCAGGATTGCACCACACCGGGAGGGCACACACAGCCAGGGTTTTGGCAGCAGGACTGCTGGCAGCAGGATGGTGAGCAGGGGGATGGGAAGACAGACTGGCAGGGTCTGGGTTCACAGGCAGACTGGCAGGTGGCGGGCACACAGCAGACTGGACGGCACAGCAGGGTCAGGCAGGAGGCTGGTGTGTAGCACGGGGCTGGGCGGCAGCAGGGGCCACAGCAGCTGGGCTCACAACAGGTCTCTGGGCAGTCATCCAGTTGCCAGGAGGAGCCTGTGCAGGAACTGGGCAAGCAGACATTGCTGCCACAGCTCACATCACTGGAGCAGACAGAAACAGCTGAGGTTGTGGGAACACAGGGTCCAGAGAAACAGGTGTCTGCCATGGTGGGAGCAGCTGTGTTGGGATCCTGGGGCAACAGAGAATGGAAAGGGTGATGGGTGATGGAAGTAGGAGCCTGAGCCTCACTGGGACTGTGCTTGTGGGTCTGTGTGTGTGTGGGTGTGTGTAAGTGCAGCTGTGGAGCTGGGTGTGAAGGTGCCAGAGCCTGGTGGCCTTTATATCTCTCCTGAGGAGGATGTGCCAAGGGAAGACAGAGACTTCTTCCCTGTTGTTATTTATGGCTGGCTCCTTCTGTCAGAGCCTATCATTAGGTGATGGTGACATGGTCCAGGAAATGGCCAGTGACCCCCAAACACCCTGAATTTGGTTTCCATTTCCAGCCTTTAGTAAATGTTTGTGAAGCCTCCTTTCCTGGCCTGACACGGGGCTAATTCCTGAGCATCCAGTGACAGCACAGAAAGGTGGTGGGCAGAGGGTGCCCTGAGCACAGGCAAGCACCTGGGGTTGTAAGTCAGGAGGGGAGAGCATTGACTGGAAGGATCAGGACGGCTTCTTTCATGAGGTCCAAGCTGGGCATTCCTGGAGTTGGATGGCAAGTTTGGGGAGGGACATTCTAAGTCTTCCCAGAATTTTGGAGAGTGAGGGAAGCTTTGTCTTGGTAGACCAGTAGGTCTGTCTGGCCAAGTGTACCATGGACACCAAATTATATTGTCCAGTATGTCTGGAGACCAGTGGAAGACATTGTGCAGGGCCATGAATGGCCAAGAGCATAGACCTTTCTATTCCATCTGATGAGTGGTTCTTGGGGCATAAAGTGACATGATCAATTCTGGGTCTTTAGGACATGGATGGGGCAGTTTCCAATGTGTAAGTACCAGTATGTGACCACTAACAGCCTCAAGGGCAGCAGAACCAGATTAAAATGTGTTGGGGGATTATTGAAGAAAATGAGTTAAAATACAGCAAGACATTGATAAAGTTCAGTTTTATACCAACTTAATATTCAATCCACATTCATCCTCATGTACCTGTTTGTGGCCCCCATTTATTTTTGTGTTTGAAACAGCTGGTCCAGAGAATGGATTGGAAAGAGGCAGGACTGGAGAAGTTAGTAGGGTTACTTCTCTATTTCATCATTATGGAGATGAAGACCTTGTCTGGGCTTGTGGAAGTATAGATGTAGAAATGGAAAGGTGAAAGACAGAGAGAGAGAGACAGACAGATAGACAGACAGACAGAGACAGAGAGATAAAGACAGACAGACACAAAGAGAGAGACAGAGACAGAGACACAGAGAAGGAGGAGGGATGGAGGGAGAGAGGAAGGGAGGGAGACAGAGACAGAGGTAGAGACAGGGGCAGAGACAGACAGAAAGACAGACAAGGAAAGACAAAAAGAAAGACAGATAGAAGGAAACAGAGACAGACAAAGGGATACAGACAGAGTCAGAATTGATAGGAAGCCTCCTAAATGGATCAAGAGAAGAGGGTGTCACAGCCACAACTAAAACAATTGCCCCAGACAAGGAGAACATCCTTGCTCTCATCAGCCCCAGTGAGCAGAGGAGGGATGGTGTAGCGGGTTTTGGGGGCATAGCAGAGGAGAGATGGAGGGTGTCCCAAGGGGCAGCCTGTTTTTGGTGTCAGAGCAGAATCAAGATCGCTGAGGAAGGAGGATGCTTGGTGAGAGGAGAAGAACATTTGGGAGAAAGGCAGGTGGCCAGAGCTGTCACTACATTGCGTCCCATCAGGGAGCTCCTAACCCATATCAAAGAGAACAGGTTGTTCAGCCTGGCTAGGTGATGGTCTCCAGGGTCATTCTGAAGCATAGCATGGGAGAAGAGAAGGCTGATGGGTTGGGATTCTGTTGGCTGGCCTAGAGGTTTCTTCAGACCCTGAAGTGGCCTTAGATTCTGGGATGAGTTGGTCAAGGTTTTGCTTGCAGGGCTGTGGGAGAATTCAGGATGAATTGGCAGTGTGTTTCGGGAGGTTGCCTGGGAGGGAGAGATGTCCAGGTCCAGGCATCAGGTGTCTGGTGTGGTATGTGGGAATTGAATGGCAGCTTGTGTCCCCTGGTCCAACTCACACACATACACACACAGACACACACATACAGGCACACCCACAGACATACACAAGCATACAGATACACACACACAGAGACTCCCAGCTGCCTAGGGCTCCTTGCTGTTGTACTGCTCCTGATCTACACAATTCTCTGACACTCCTCTTATCCCTGGGTCTGACTGCTCCAATCTGTTGCTCAAAGAAGCTGCAGGAGAAAAGACCTGGATTCTCTCCCACAAACCACAGCAGGGCTGGAAACTGGCCCCAGTAAATGCAACTCATCTTCTCCAATGAGCTAGAGCACAGGGCAGTGTCCATTCAGTGGAAGTTCCTGCCTATTCAATCCATCTTTATTAAGCACCTACACTGTGCCCAGCTCTGTGCCAAGCACAGGGGAAATAACCAACAGAGAAGAAAGACAGCCCCTGCCCTCAGGGAGCTTATAATCTAATGGGGGAAGGATGAAGGATTCAGGAAAGGAGGGGTGAAACCTGGACGTACCGGGTGTTGTGAGAACTTGGTCTGTGCAGGTGAATCCTGTCAGAGCAGCAGGTGTTAAGTGGTGGGAGAGCAGCCCAGTCTCTGCCCTCTCCAAAGAAAGGCTGTGGAGGACTCTGTAGCTCTGCCTCCTGGCCTCCAACCAGGGAGCTCCAAGACAGAAGACATCCTTAAGGGCCATTAACCAAACCCCTTCCCTGTGCCTAAATGTTAGTAGGACCTCGAGGGTCATAACACCTCCCTCAGAAACCCATGGGAATCTCATTCCTTCCCCTCTATCAACCTGCCACCCCCTGCACTGTTAGGCTTCAGCAAACAGAGGCACCAAGTGCTTTTTAGATGTGTCTCTTTTTGAGTTTATTACATGCTGGTTGTGTTGGTGTCCCTGGGGTGGGTGATACTGCATGGCCACAAGACAATGGGGGATATTGTAGAAAGACAGACCTTGGTGTCCTGAGACCTTCCCTTGAGGGTAGTCTGGAAGGGTTCCTGTGGGAATGAGCTCCTGTTCCAGGTGGAGTCCATGGGGCCTGAGGAGGCCCAGCTGGGTTCTGACAACAGTGACCTAGTCTGGGTCTCATGTGTCACAGATAAACAAGGTTGACTCCAACATGTGGCATAGGTGTGAGGACTCCTGCTCAGTGACAAATGGCCATGCCCCAGTGATCTGAATAGTGGATGTTCCTGGCTCCTTTCAACTGAGCAGAGACAACCTGGGCTCAGCAGCAGGAGGTGGTGCAAGAGGGTCCACATAGCAAGGGGCTGCAAGAGTCCGGCTGGCACAGGTGACCTGGCAGGAGGGGACTACACAGGCCACAGGCTTGCAGCACACGGGCAGACAGACAGTGGGTTTACAACAGACAGGAACACAGCAGGCAGACCGGTAGGGGTTGAGCACACAGAAGGCAGACTGGCAGGGGCTGGGCACATAGCAAACTGACTGGCAGGAGCTAGGCACACAGCAGGTGGGGTTGCAGGGTCCAGCCTGGAGACAGATAGATTGGCAGGTCCTGCCTCCACAGCAGGAAGGGGAGCAACTGCCACCTCCACAGGTTTCCAGGTAGCTGGTTACCACGGGGCAAGCTGGGTGGCACAGCAGGGCCACAGAGGAGGCAGGGCGGCAGCAGGGTTGGACACAGACTGGCTTGCAGCAGACAGGTATGGAGCAGATCAGCTGGCAGACAGGGGAGCAGCTGGTGTCACACATGGTGTCTGGGGTGGGTGGGACCTTTGGGAGAGAGGAGGAGGGATTGGTGTGGATAGCTCTGTCCCCCCTGAACAAGGCTTTTATAGCCCTCTTCAGTGTGTGTGTGTGTGTGTGTGTGTGTGTGTGTATGCCACAGCAACCAACAGTATGTTTTCTCTCTTGTCCTTCCCACTCCATGACAACTTATGAAGCATCTGTATAGGTCCTTCCTGGTGTTTCTTTGACCCTCAGAAGTTTCCTTGGGGGTTTGAGCACAATTTGGGGTCTTAGATGGCAGTGTCCCTCTTGTTTAATTACATCAGCCTATTGATTCCTGCTTCCTCCTTCAAACTCAATCCAAGACTTTCGAGTGAGTCAAAGCAGGAAGTCCTCACCTTCCTGGTCTCATGGGGGATCCTTGGTCTCTCCAAGAACATCCAGACCCCAAATATTTACTGAGCAGTTATTGAATACCAAGGGAAATGGGGTGTGAGCTTCCAGGTTAAAGGCTTTGGGTTTGATCCTAATGAGTCATTGGGAAGCTTCTATACTGGAGTGACCAGTGATCCCCTGGGCATGCATATAATTCAGGACTAAGGGACTGTGATGGTCACTTGTCTGCTCCTGGTACAAACACCCTCTGCTTTGAGAGGGGGAGCGGGCATAAGGGCAAGGTTGGCTCCTCTTCTTGCCCTAAATGAAAATGTACCATTTCTGGGCTTGGAGACCCTAAGGCATAGGGAATGGAGGACCCACCCCTGGCCCCTGAACCAGATGGCCTCAATGGCCTCGGGTAGAAAATGCATTGGAAAAGTTCCCAAGATGCCCCCTTCCTACTCTTGCAGCCTCTTTCCCTTTTTTGAATTTATTCATATATTTATTTTTTCGTTTTCAACACTCATTTTCAAAAGATTTTGAGTTACAAATTTTCTCCCAATCACTCCCCTACCCCACACCCCAAGATTGCAAGCATATTCAATACTCCTTCCCCCAATCAGATCTCTCTTATATCCTCCCTCATCCGCTCCTTTGCTTTCTTGTAGTGCAATGTGCATTTCTATATCCCGTTTCCTGGGTATCTTCTTTCTTGGTTGTATGGAAAAACAATTTTTTAACATTTGTTTTTAAATCTTTGATTTCTAGATTCTCTCCCTTCCTCCTTCCTCACCCATTCCCACTGGGAAGACAAGCAATTCAATATAGGTTATATATGTATAGTTATGCAAAACATTTACATAGTAGTTATGTTGTGAAAGACTATATTTCTCTCCATCCTACCCCGCCACCCTATTTATTCTGTTCTCTCCTTTGACCCTGTCCCTTTTCAAAAGTGTTTGCTTCTAACTGCCCTCTCCTCTAACGTGCCCTTTCTTATGTCATCTCTCCTTTTATCCTCTTCCTCCCTGGTTTCCTGTAGGGTAAGATTCCCAACTGAGTGTGTATGTTATTCTCTTCTTCAGCCAAATCCAATGAGAGTTAGGTTGTCCCATTCCCTTGCTCTTCACCTTCACGGTAACAGCTTTCTATCGTCTCTTTTATGTGAGATAATTTACCCTAATCTATCTCTCCCCTTCTCCTTCTCCCAATATATTCATCTTTCACTTCTTGATTATATTTTTTATATATCATTCCTTCCTATTGAACTGATCCTGTGCCCTCAGTCTATGTATAAATGTACACACCTACACACATACTCACATATATATTTATACACACATGGACACTCCTATACATACATATATGTATGTATACATATATATATACATATACATTTCATTCAACTATCTTCATACTGAGAAAAATCTCATGAGTTACAAATATCATCCATCCATGTTGGAATATAAATAGTTCAACTTTAATCGTTAATAATTTAATAATAATTTATTATTTCTCTTACCTGTTTACCTTTTCATGTTTCTCTTGATTCTGTTATTTGAAAGTTAGATTTTTTGTTCAGCTCTGGTCTTTTCATCAAGCATGCTTGAAAGTTCTCTATTTCATTGAATATACATATTTTCCCCTGAAGTATTATACTCAGTTTTGCTGGGTAGGTGATTCTTGGTTTTAATCCTAGCTCCTTTGACCTCCCAAATATCATATTCCAAGCCCTATGATCCTTCAATGTAAAAGCTGGTAGATCATGTGTTATCCTGATTATGTTTCCACAATACTCAAATTGTTTCTTCCTGACTACTTGTACTATTTTCTCCTTGACCTGGGAACTCTGGAATTTTGGTGTAATACTCTTAGGAGTTTTCTTTTTGGGATCTTTTTAAAGAGGTGACCATGAATTCTTTCAAGTTCTATTTTGCCCTCTTGTTCTAGAATATCAGGGCAGTTTTCCATGATAATTTCTTGAAATATGGTGTCTAGGCTCTCTTTTTTGATCATGGGTTTCAGGGAGTTCAATAATTGTTAAATTATCTCTTTTGGATCTATTTTTGAGGTCAGTGCTTTTTCCAATGAGATATTTCACATTGCCTTCTCTTTTTTTATTTGTGTCTGTTTTATAGTATCTTGATTGCTCAAAAGTCATTAGCTTCCGTTTGCTCCAATCTAATTTGAAGGAATTATTTTCTTCAATGAGTTTTTGAAATTTCTTTCCCATCTGGAAAATTTAGCTTTTTAAGGCATCCTTTGCATTGGCTTTTGGGGCCTCTTTTGCCATTTGACTTAGTCTGTTTGTTAAGGGGTTATTTTCTTCAGTATTCTTTTTTATTTTTATTTTTTTCATTTTTTCATTTGTTTTCTTGTTTACATCATTCATTTTCATGACATTTTTGAATTACAAATTTTCTCCCTGTCTTTCCCCTGCTCCAACCCTAAAACAGCAATCCCACTGTAAAGCCCCTCCCCTGTTCTGCTCTCTTACTTTCTGGTAG
>JAQQSW010014512.1:0-12090 GCA_028646575.1 Pseudocheirus occidentalis | reverse complement strand
CCATAGAAAGGGAACCATGAAAGTGGAGTGCCAGCCTTAAGTCAAGATGGAAAGACCTCTCCTTGGATATTTAATGCAAACTGAGAAGATCATGATTTACTAGGGATGGAGAACTTTGACCTTTAAATTTAGGTGATTAAGTTAAGGACTTACTAATTAAGGATGATTGGAAACTACTCTCCAATCAAGAAGAAGGAAGGCTTTTTGATTGAAGAGATTAAGACAATGTGATCTAGGGGTGGAAGGCTTTGACATTTGTACTTTATGTCGATTAAGGAGGCTTGCCTCCTTAAGGATGATTGAATTCCAAACTTACTAAATGATTGTGTTACTAAATGAATATTATCTTGTGCTTAAAACTATGTGACCACTTTGGTGAAAACTATGTGGTCATTTTAGAGATAAGTTGTTATGCCATAACATTCTGAATGCTGTATTTTGATTTCTGTGAATGTTTTGTCTTAGTTTGTTACTAAATAAATAGAAAGTTCGCTATATTGTGTGATCAGAACCTTAAAAGATGTCCACAGCAGCAGTCTTCTGGAAAGCTGCTTGTGTTTGGCTTTACAAGGATCTTTCCTGGTAACAAAGAAAAACTGTGAAGAAAAATCATGGGATACAGTGACCAGCTAGGCAGCTAGGTTGCTCAGAAGAAAGATCACTGAGTCTAGAGTCAAGAATACCTGAGTTCAAATTTGAACTCAGACACTTACTAAGTATGTGATCTTGGACAAGGCAATTAACTGCTTCTTGCCTTAGTTTTCTCAACTTTAAAATGGGGATTATAATAACTGTCTCCCAGGGTTGTCTTGAAGATCAAGGGAGATATTTGTAAAATGCTTACCATAGTGTCTGGAACACAGTAGACATTATACAAATGTTATAGTACTATAGCTATTATAATACCACATCAGGCAAAAGTATTATATTTTGCCCTAACATTTTTCTGGCTTTCTGCTGAGAAGAAGGAAATATGTTTCTTTCTTATTTTCTGCATGAATATTGTTGATTTTTCAATTACCCAGAATTTGTTTTGTTTCCTTCCTGCATTTTTTCTCATCTATTGTTGTAGTCATTGGATACATTTTTCTTCTGGTTTACTTACTTTCCTGCTTCTGTTCATAAAAGTCTTCCTAGGATTCCTTCAATTCCTATTTGTCATTTCTTAATCTATGAACTATAGCTTGTTCAGCTATTCCACAATCAGTGAATACTTATTTTCTTTCCAGATCCTTGCTACCATTAGTGCTCCTAGGAATGCTGTTTGGCATAAGTTGGACCTCTGCTTCTATCTTTTATTTCTTAGGACATATGATCACATATAGTGTGGTGGCTGTGTAAACAGTTTAGTCATTTTTAGTGCACAATTCTAAATCATTATGCTTAATAATTGAACAAACAATTCTTTTTTTTAAACAATTCTAATAATGATGTACTAATGTGCCTATATTCTCATAGCATTTCTGACACTGGCCCATTCATATCACTTCAGAAAAAAGTCATATTGAAAGAAAATAAAAAAAATTTTCTAATGAGCACTTATTATTCCGAAGTTCCCACAATATAAATTCCCATAGTCATTCACAGTGTCAAACATAAACTGGCAATTCATTACCTCTTTTCCAGAAGATAGAAGTATATTCCATCAAGGACTTGGTACTGAATTCAAAGAGATGACACAAGAAAATGTATTATTCATGTTCAATTTGTTTCTCCATCTTCCCAATTTTTACGTAAACTGATGCTAACATGTCTGCAGTTTTTTTCTTTCTCTATGTAGAATGTCAACCAAAATATGTTCCAGATATACTTTTGGATTCCCTTTTGTTTAATACAGGACGTTATGAATATCAAAACTAGCAGAGTGATCTTTAGTAACCATCTTGCCATAGATTCAAAGGTGGGGTCAAATTGTTCTTAAACTTGCCAATTTAGTGAGGGGAAGAACATCTCTCTGTTAATATTAGTGTTCTTGACATGTTTTCTAGTCTTTGATTTGTCCTTTCTTGGGATTTTTTTAGGAGAATTTCATTATTTTAAGAATCTGTGATTTTGTTAGTTTCAGTATTTCTTCCAATGATGTATATTGCAATTCCTTTTATGATTCAGAATATTGGTCTTCAAGAGTTGCTGTACTTAAGTTACTCACTGTATAGACAAATTCATTATTACCCACTTCAAAATTTGCTAGGCTGCTCCTTAAACAGTAGGCCTATAAACTAATTCTGGATCTATATTTGCCAGAGTTCATCTTATATTCATCTAATATTCTTTTAGCATAACCTTCAAATTTTTGGAACTTTTAGAAATGTTGACCAAGTATTACAACAGTGAGATATTTTAAACCAATGCAAAAAGGTAAAAAGAATAAATGTATGCTTTAAAGACCATGGCATAATAGTTGCTTCAGGGATCACAAACAAAAGACACAGACAAAAATGGAGACTTTGTAATGAAATGCCAAATAATGAGTGAGTCAAAGACCAAATTATAGAAACAATTAATAATTATTTGGAAGTAATTTACAACAATATTTTAACATGCCAAAATTTTCACAATATAGTTAAGGAAGGGGAAACACCATAACCTTCAAATAAATATATACTAATGAAAAAGAAAAGGAAAGAATTATTAAACTAAATATGCATTAAAATAATTTAGAAGCCAGCAAATATACTAACTTATAACCTCAAAGGAAGTGATATTTAAAGATTAGAGGAGAAATAGATAACCTGGAATCCAAACAAAAACCAAAATTAAACAATGCTATAAAATGTGACAAATAAAACTAAATACTGGCTCTTGGAAAAGACTAATACAATTTATAAACTTTTAGCTAATCCAGTTAAAAAGGAAGAGAAATTTTCTCCTTTCTCTCAGAAAATCAAACCAGCAAAATAGAAAATGAACCAAAGGGATATCACAACAAAACTAGAGGAAACAGAAGGAACATAAACTGAGAACACAAAAAGAAATATCAGAATATTTTCAAAAATATAAAATATGCAGACTGACAGAAGATCAAACAGTGAACTTAAATAACCCAACCTGATAAAACAAAGTAGAATTAGCCAAAAGGAACTTCCCAAGAAGTGGGGGGGGGGTTCCTGGTCTTGATGGAGTCACAGCAGAATATTGTCAAACTTGAGAAACCATTGCCCATACTATACAAAGTATTCCCAACAATTGAGAAAGGAAGCACCTCACCATCTTCCTTTTAAGAGACAAATATAATCCTAATGTCCCAGTCAGGAAAAACACAGAAATATTACAGACCAATATCTTTGGTGACTATGGAAAAAAATTAAAATAAAATTTTGTTGAGTGGAGCATAATATCTTTTTCAAGATACCGTTCATTATGACCAAGTCGGATGTATACTAGGGAACAATAAACACCACCAATCACATTAAAAATAAAAAACATACTAAACCATATGACTATCTCAATAAGATCAGGAAAAAAGAATCTCACAAAAGTGTAGCATTCATTTGTTTTTTTAAACCCTACAAAACACAGGCAAAGATAATATTTTAATATCATAAAAGTATCTGCTCCCAGAAGCACTATTTTAAGGAAAGGGCTCTGGGCAGTCATGCCTTTGTTCTTCTTTGGGCTTACCTTGTGATTCTTCTGACCTTTTCTGTTTGGTCCCCTTGACTGCACCTCCCAGGTTCCTTTCATGTGTGTCTTCTCCCATTAAAATGTAAGGTACTCGAGAGCAGGAATGATTTTTCTTCATGTGTACACACACACACACACACACACACACACACACACACACGTGTATGTATATGTATTTGTATTTCCAGAGCTTAGCATAATGCTTGGCACATAATAAATACAATTCTGCCTTCCACACTGGTAGGATTAGGGGCAGGGTATACCAATGATCTGGAAAATTCACATAAAACTTTTTGACCCTCCCTTCATATCAGACAAGAAGTCTGATTTTTTATTTTTCTTTTGTGGGGTATATACAGTACCTTATTATAAATCTGGGATTGATATTATAAAATATGATATGTATATTTTATGCATTTCTGTGTTTCCTAACTTTTTCTACATTGTCTGTTGGTCTTCCTGTGCCAGCTGCAGCTTCTACAAAGCTCTCTCAAAATTCCCATTTCATTTCTTATGCCGACCCACAATATAGTGAAACTGGAATAGGAAAAGTAAAGATGTGGAAGGGATAACTGTCCTTAATAAACACCAGTCTCTAGTCGCTGAAATATAAGCTTCTGGAGAGCAGAGACTTTCTTTTTCTTATCTAAGTATTTTCAGCACAGCAGAGTGCCTGACACAGAGTAAGTACTTAATAAATTCTTATTGATTTGACTTGATTGCAGGCAACTAAATATTTAGCGACATAATGCCAAGCAATATATGGAAAAGCAGTACTTGCAGCTCACTAGTGCCAATAACTTGCAAACTAGGCACATGGTGATTCTGAAGAAACATAATGGGTTAGATAATCATTTCAGTGTTATTTCAAGGGTCCTGTGACATGACATGAATTTATAGCCACAGTCTCTGATGGCATAAGGTTCCATGCTGAACTGTTCTTCCACGTGAATTGTAATGCTTCATGTGGTTTCTATTCTTAGTGTTGGAACTCCAGGTGTAGGGTAGAGGGTTACAGTCTGTGAAAATTTCAGGGTGGGGAGAGGGGTTCATGAGACCTTTGATAGTATAATTCACCTGTGAATTGTGGCAATATACTAGGGGAGAAAAGACAACCAGTTGTCTCTCAGAGAAATAATAACAATCATAATAATGATAATGATGATGATGATGGTGGTGATGATGATAAATTGGTTTTGGGGGAAGGTCCTGATTTAGTCTCTACTGATATATTTCTTCTCTCAACAATAGGAATAGTAACTGGACCTGTGATTTCCTTGGTATAGGAAACTCTTAGGTGAAGAAACTCCCTCTAACAATGAAAGTCTTAGAAAATTTCTTAAAGCATTGAGAGGTTGAATGATGCTCAGGGTTATACAGCCAGAAGGTGTCAGTGATGGGACTTAGGTCTCCTTGGTTTTGAGGTCACTTCTCTATCTACTACTCCCCACTGACCCAAATAGATCCTGTCCTCCAACAGGTATACAATGAAACATAGAATAGGTGGTATATAAATATATAATACTGTTGTTATTACTTTTCTTTTATTCTCAAAGAGGACCAAGTGATGGAAGACTATGCAAAGCCTCACTTTCTCCTCCAGAGCCATCTGGGTCCAGTGGCAAGATAAAGGTCAGGATGACAGAAGATGGCCCTGCCCGCAGTATATAATAGGAAGCTAAGTGGAACCATAGTGTTCAGAGCATGGGGTTAGGGAGTTCTGGGTTCAAATCCAGCCTCAGGCATTTACTAGCTCTATGTCTCTGGGCAAATGACTTCTGTTTGCCTCAGTTTCTTCATCTATAAAATGGGGACAATAATAGCACCAACCTCTCAGGGCTCTTTTGAGGATCAAATGAGGTAATAACCATAAAGCTCTTAGCCTAGTGCCTGGTGCATAGTGAGTACTATATAAATACTAGCTATGTTGATGATGATGGTGGTGATGATAATGATAACTGAGTACTACTAAAATAGAATCTAATAGCAAATTCTGTAATGACCTAGGTGTTTTCAGAATAGTATTACAATTGGGCCCATAAAACTACTTACATTTGTTGTCTGTTCATACAAATCTTAGCTGCCAATCTAGCTGCTATTTTTATTGGATACATGGATTTTTCTTTTCCATAGGGATAATTTATGTACTCAAAGGAGGATATATCTTTTAAGATAAAGGCACGATTTAGTCATGCATAAATAATACTATTTTTAACAGTGTTTTCCCCAATTCATGTCAAGACAATTTTCAGCATTCATTTTTTTTACAAGATTTTAAGTTTTAAATTGTTCTTTCTCCCTCCCTCTTCTGAAAATGGTAGTCAATTTGATATAGGTCATACATGTGCTATCATGCAAAACATTTCCATATTAGTCACAGTTGTAAAAGAAGAAGCAGATCAAAAGGAAAAACCATGAAAAAGAATAAAGTAAGTGTAAAAAGTACGCTTTGGTTTGCATGCAGAGCCTATCAGTTCTTCTACTGGATGTAGATAGCATTTTCTTTTGTGAGTCCTTTGTACTTGTCTTGGATCATTTTGTTACTGAGAAGAGCTGAGTCATTCATAGTTGATCATCACACAGAGTTGCTGATACTGCATAAAATATTTTCCTGGTTCTACTCATTTAATTTTGCATCAGTTCATACAAGTCTTTCCAGATTTTTCTGAAATCTACCTGCTTTTCATTTCTTACTGCACAATAGTAATCTGTTACATTCATATTCCTCAGTTTGTTCAGCCATTACCCGATTGATGGGCATTCCATCAGTTTCCAATATTTTTCCACCACAAAAAGGGGTGCTATAAATATTTTTACACAGTTAGGTCCTTTCCCCTTTTTTATGATCTCTCTCAAAAATGCTTGAACTAGCTAGCAATACTGGCAAGGGTTGTTATTGTTTAGTTGATTAATGACTCCATTTTGGATTTTCTTGGTAAAGATACTGAAATAATTTGGCATTTCCTTCTCCAGCTCATTTTATAGATGAGGAAACTGAGGCTAACAGGGTTTGTCTGAGGCCAGATTTGAACTCAGGTCTTCCTGACTCCAGGGCTGGCACTTTATCTACTGAGTCACTGCCCCACTAGCAGAGTTACATTTTGATTAATTAGTCTCCAGCTATACCACATCTGAGTTGTTGGATAAGAGATATCTGATTTTTTTTTAAATGCCAAATTGTGGAGTGGGAAAAGTGAAACAATCATTTTGTTATTGTAGAGTTTTAGGTGACCATTAAGAACACCCAAACACGCTTCTTGAAAGCTACGTATTCTCTAGGGTTTGAAGTGGGAAAAGAAGAAATTAAAAGAATTCCCTCCACCATCATAGAAAGATCTCCTTCCTCCTCAACCTTAATAGAATCACCCCCTCCATCCCAACCAACTCCAGGAGAATTTTCCTGGTCACCAGGGCTTGTCATAGATTTAAATCTAGAAGAAGCTTCAGAGGCCATCTAATTTCCCCTTCATTTTACATATAAGGAAACAGAGAATCAGGGAGGTCATGTCATAGTATACATGAGTAGTTTCACAGGTAGAATTTGAAGTCATATCCTCTGATGACAGTCAATTCTCTTTCCACTGTGCCATAATCACTATATATCTTATCAACTCTGCCTTCCTCCCCCACCATGCCAACCTATTCACTTTGGGTTTTAGAGGAGAAAATAGAAGGAGAGGTGAGAGAAATGAAGCACTTAGACTGGTGGAATTTGTGGAATTCTGTATTTGGAATTCTATACTTGGAATCAGAAAGACCCAAATTCAAATCCTACCTTTGACACTTCTGACATTATAAACCTACTCCATAGAATTGGTATGAGAACCAAATGAGATTACAGAAGTAAAGGGTTTAGCAAACCTTAGAGTGCCATGTAAATGCTAGGTATTATCAAAAGAAGAAGAATGAAGGAGAACAGAAGGGAGAGGGACATTACCCATAGAATAGATTTTATCTTCTGTTCAGAAATGAGAAAGCAGAATTAAAACCACCATAAGAATATACCCAAAGTACTCATAAGCAATTTTCCATTGTATTCCGAAAATAGGCAGGTAGGGAGGCAAGGAAAAGAAGAAGTATTATATTATTATTCTAAAAAATAATATATTCTAATAATAATATTCTAGAATATTATTATTCTAACATTCCAAATTAAGCATACAGACTTTTCCCAGAAAGAATGTTAGATTTCACTTTGAGGGTGCACTCTAGTTTTATCTTTCAGCATGGCAGTTACCAAGACTACTGAGAGAATCACAACATACCAAACCAAACAATGTAAAACAAAGCAAAGAAGAACCCAATCGAACCAGCACCAAACTGCAAATTAAGACTTGCTAAAGGAGGTATGGAAGGAGGGAGGTAGCTAAAGGAGAGGGACCAGAGGTAGGGAAGAAAGTTCAGATAATCAAGAAGATAATTTTTAGATTCTGTCATAAAGAAAACACTTCCCTTTGCCTTAACCACTGCCCAAGGATAAGCAAAGGTGGCAACCCTGAATGCATTCAAAGTTTTAAAAGCTGAAATAATTATTACTTATTTGATCTGGCATCTGGACTTCTAAAGTTTCAATGAATTTTAGATAGATGACATCTTTGTGAGGTATTTTAAGACCCAAATTAGCACAAAACCATGGAGACTTCAATTTTATACATATACACACATATCTATATACTCACTTTGTGGAGTGCAATAAATGTGTTTCTGAAAATTTGTGAATAAAATGAATTTTTGGAGCTGGAATATTGATTTTAATTGAATAGAAACCATCACCATATTCTTTTGTAATATGACTAAACACTAAGAGATTTATAGGTTTTGGACCACAGAGTGTTTATAGCTCAAATTTTCTTAGATGTGTGTGTGGGACACAACTAGGTAATAAATGCATTGACTGACAGCAGGGGTCCTGAGGGGCAAAGAGAATAGGGCTGGGAAAGCTGTCCATTCTGGAAAGTTAGTCCCCTGAGGAGGACACTGGAGGGAAGTTTGTGGCTGAGAACCAGTCATCTCAGGGGTCAGGGAAGCTCTTGATCCTCAAGGGAGCTCGATCCCCTAGAGTCTGGTCTTGGAGATGTTTAGAAGAAACCTAGGATGTGTTCATGTGCTGAGTGCACTGGGGTAGAGGTCAGAAAAGCAGCATAATCCACTACAGCAGTTGTTTTCAAGCCCACATGAGAGACAGTGAAGCAAGAGGAGAAGTTGGGGAACTGCTAAGGCAGTGGTTCTCAACCTGTGGGTTATGTTCAATTTGTAACAATGGAAATACATCCCGCATATCAGATATTTACATAACGATTCATAACAGTAGCAAAATTAGTTGTGAAGTAGCAACGAAAAGAGTTTTATGGTTGGGGGGTCACCACAACATGAGGAACTGTATTAAAGGGTCGTGGCATTAGGAAGGTTGAGAACCACTGTGCTAAGGGCTCTCCACCAAATGTACACTTCATTAATGCATGTCTTCGGCAGGAGTTGTCTGGAGCCTGCCCTCTGGTGACCACACAACCTCTTTGCAGCCTTTTCTGAAGTACTAAAGACAAGTAATGTATCAATTAGTGAGCTGAATCCAGGAGCAGAACTAATATTAGCTGTTGAATCAGACTCATATTCATCTGAAACTGGAATCAAGAAAGAAAATATTTATTTCATGTGAGAAAAAAAGTGAGGCAAATGAAATGAAGATGAGAAGTGAATCAAAGTCTTTTGTCAGACCCACTCAGCACTAGCAAAGTAGGAAAAGAGGGGAAACATTTGGCTAATTTAGACCAAAATTTATTTATCTGAAATACTAAGACAATGGAAAAGTCTTATTTTACTTGACTCAGATGAATAATTGCTGTGCTTTCCAGTTACATTTTAATAGTATAAATTTGGTCTAATGTATAATAAAACTTTGGACAGGCATTCCAAAGTTTAGCTGAAAGGGGCTTATATATAATTTATATGTATATACAAATAACTAAGTCTACAAGGGAAGTTGGCAAGCATTTACTAAGCATCTACCACATGCCAGAGACACTAAATGCTGGAATACAAATGTAGGAGGAAGAACAAGACAGTCTCTGTTTTCAAGGAGCTGATAAGCTAGTGGGAGAAGATCTGTCAAGACCAGAAGCTTAAAAGTAGGGCAGTGGGTGAGATACCATTAATGAGGCATGATGATGACTCTGGAGAATCAGGAGGAGAGACTAAAGAGGAATAAAGACATGACCAGCCTGGCTATTCTCCCTTAAAGTAGAGGTTCTGAGAGAAACCAATAAATCAGAGGAAAACATGGAGGGGTGAAGTGAACTTCCAGGGTAAGGAGGTTGCTATGGCATGATGGAGAAAGTCTGAAGAGTCAGGAGTGGAGCCTGGAAAGGAATGAAGGAAGACATGGCTGACCTGAGTACTTTCTTTAAAATGGAAGTTAAGATTATGGGATAAACCCGAAATAATACAACAAGGGAGAACCAGTATTTTGATTCCTGATCCACTAGGCCTCTTTCCATTTGGTCATTATTTCAGTTTGTCATTGAATTCCCACAATTTGTGAAATTTTGTTTTAATTTAGCATTTTTCTTATAGTGAAAATTCATGTTTTACCAATGGTACACTGGGAATAGGAGGAAAAAATATTTGCAATGAAGAATATTAGAGAGGTTAAAAGATGGGTCTCATAGGGACAAAAACTTCATAATCAATCCTAGCAAAATCCAAAGAAACTCACTTTTTAATTTTTGTAAAAATACATGTGTATTTTACCCTTGGAATTGAAATGTTTTACGACATTCACAGATATCAATAATGCTATTTTAATGAAAACTGTTAATAAGCTCAATTTATGATCAGCCATTTAAGCATTATTTACAAAGGTCTGTGGAGTTATAAGTGATGTGAGAATTGGGGTTTAGAAAGGATATCAGACTGCCACGGCAGCCTGGTCTGAGTCATCCATAGAGACAATGGGTCCAGTAGTGAGGACCCAGAAGTAAACAGATGGTAACATGACTTGTTCATCACAGTGAAAATGTCAGTACAAATTTAAGCCCTTGCATCTGAATTTAACCTTGCTACTCTGAAGGAGCATCAATTATTGACAGTTACCTACTAACATTAATACTTCCTATGTTTTCAAAATTACAGACAAGACTAAAGAACTTTCATATCACTATGGTCCATTACTATCTCACATTCAACATGTGCTCATGTGTAGTAGAAAAAAGTTGGACTGATAGTCATAGAGACAGAGTTTGAATCAGTTTTTCTCTTTACCTGTAGTACCTGCGTGACCTTAGATAAGACACTTAATCTTTCTGAGCCTCAGTGTCTTCATTTGTAAAATGAGGGGTTCAGACTAGATCAGAGGTGTCAAATAGACTAGCTGGGCCATACAACACTTCCAAATATAGCAGAAACCAGAAAAACAATGTAATTAGGAAATATTTAACAAAAAAATAAAAATACAGTAAAACATAGATAATATATTTTAAAAATTCGTCAACATGCAGCCCAGGGGGATCCTTATTTATGGATATGTAGCACTCATTTCTATTTGTGTTTGACAAGGCTGGACTGGATGATCTTTTCTAAGTCTCAGTATCCAGTCCAGCTCCCTGCCCTACCAGAAAGTAAGAGAGCAGAGCAGAGGGATTTTACAGTGGGATTGCTGTTTTAAGGTTGGGGTAGGGTAAAGACGGGGAGAAAATTTGTAATTCAAAAATGTCAGGAAAATGAATGATGTAAACAAGAAAACTAAAAAGAAATTGAAAAATTAAATAAACAAAATATTTTTAAAAAGAATGCTTGAAAGTCCTTCACCTCGTTGGATGACCATATTTTCCCCTGGAATAATATGCTCAATTTGCTGTGTAGTTGATTCTTGGTTTTAATCCCAGCTCCCTTAGTCTTCAAAATATCATATTCCAGGCCCTTTGATCCCTCAGAGTAGAAGCTGCCAGATCTTGGGTTATCCTGATAGTGCTTCCACAGTATTCAAATGGTTTTCTCTTGGAAGCCTGTGAAATTTTCTCCTTTAACTGGGTGTTCTGGAACCAGGCAATAACATTTCTAAGAGTTTTCTTTTGGGGATCTTTTTTTGAAGAGGTAATCAGTGAATTCTTTCAAGTTCTATTTTGCCCTCTTATTCTAAAACATCAGGGCAATTTTCTTTGAGGATTTCCTGAAGGATGCTTTCCAAGTTCTTTTTCTGGTCATGGGTTTCAGGTAGACCAATAATTTTCACATTGTCTCTCCCAGATCTATTTTCCAGGTCAGTGGTTTTTTCAAGGAGATATTTCACATTGCCTTCAATTTTTTCATATCTTTGTAACTGTTTAATTGTATCTTGGTTTCTCATAAAGTCATTAGTTTCCACTTGCTCCACTCTAATTCTGAAGGAATTATTCTCTTCAGAATGCTTTTGAGATTCTTTTTCCATCTGGCAAATTTGACTTTTTAAGGCATTCTTTTCATTGGCTTTCT
>JAQQSW010014511.1:0-12090 GCA_028646575.1 Pseudocheirus occidentalis | reverse complement strand
GGAGAGTAGGGGGGATGGGGATGAGAGGGGGGGGTGATGGAGGGAAGGGCAGGCTGGGGGGGGAGGGTTGCGGGAAGCACACACCTCAGTAAAGGGACAGGGACAGGGTAGAAAACAAAACAAGGGGGGGTGCAGGATAGGAAGGAGGGACATACAATCAGCCTCTCACAATATGCCCACCATGGAGATGTCCTGTGTAATTACACATGTACAGCCTGTATTGAATTGCTGCTCTTTCCAGTGGGAGTGACAAGGGAGGAATTGCAAGAATCTAGAATGCTTTACAATCAAATGCAACTAGGAAATAAGACGTACAGGGATGGGGATAGGGAGACCCTCCCTGCCCTACTAGAAAGTTAGAGGGGCGTTGGAGGAGGTCATAAAAGGGAACAGATTGTGGGAGGGGCTTTACGGTGGGCCCACTGTTTTGGGATTAGGGGTAGGGGAAAGAAGGGGAGAAAATTCGTAACTCAAAACCTTGTGGAAATTAATGATGTAATCAAGAAAATAAATTAAAATTTAAAAATTAAAAAAAAGACTGAAGGATGGACATTCCCCCTGGCTACAGTGTCTTTCCTACTCTGTTTTTATTCTCCAAATATTGCCCATCCATGAAAAACCAGATTGATTCTGCCTCCTTCAGGGAACCCCCTTCCCACAAACTTTTCTTTTCTGCGAACTTCTGTTATATTGATAATGTGTCTACAATTCACTTGGTGTGTAGGCAGTGTGGTGGAGTAGTGGGGGAAAAAGCTGTGTTTAGATTCAAAAGACAAAGTTTCAAATACCAACTTTTCCATTTATTGCCTGCGTTACCTTGGGGAAATCATATAACCTCTCTGGACCTTGGTTTACTCATTGGGACTCGATCTTCTAAGACCCCTTCCAGGTCTAACCTATCCTCTATTGTTTAAGAAAGAACTCTTGCTTAGTGATGAGATTCCCAGTGCAGCATCAGGATACAATGAAAGTTGGAGTCAGAGGACCTCCATTCAGATCCTAATTCTTACTCCTTTCTATCTGTGAGAAATTGAACAAATCACTTAACCTTTTGGGTCTCCATTTTCTCTTCTTTAAAATGACAAGGTTGATTAACTGATTTCCAAGGATCTTTGTGATTTTAAAACCTATGTCTAGATGAGTTAAGATGTCTTTTCTAGCTCTGAAGTTTTATAATTTATTTATTTGCTGGTTATTATTCTTCCCTAGTGAAGTTAAGCAAGCCTGCTCCAGATGTGGAAGGGAGGTTGGTTGTTCTGGCCATTCAGAATAAGCCCATTGTTATGACTCTGGGAGATTTCACTCCTAGTATTCTTCTTTCTTTGAAGGGAGTTTGGTGATTGATACCAGATAGCAGAAATTCCTTTGACTCAGCTGTTTAATCATCCAACTGATCTTTTTTCCCCCTTTCTTTGACATTTTGCTTTCCATTTATTCTATTTCACATCTAATTTCCATCCTACTGCTTTGATTCTTCAATTGACAATCTTTTCACTTTTTGCCTGTGTATGAACTAATAGTATTGGACAGGTAAGATCTTGCAAGATGGAGAGGAAGTTTTAATGCTATTAGCGAGACATAGGGGCAGCTAGGTGACCCAGTGGATAGACTGTCTGGTCTGGTGTCAAAAAGACTCTTTTTCCTGAGTTCAAATCTGGCTTCCAACACTTACTAGCTGTGTGACCCTGGACAAGTCACTTAACCCTGCTTGCCTCAGTTTCCTCCTCTGCAAAATGAGATGGAGAACGAAATAGCAAACCACTCCAGTATCTTTGCTAAGAAAATCCCATATGGAATCACAAAGGATCAGTTAGTACTTAAAACTGAAAAACACAACAACAATATGGTGAATTTACTGTAGCAGCCCACATAAAAGGAACAATGCATTAAGGACACTAAATATGTTTATTTTTCTTCGATTCATATAGCTGATGAAGCTTTTGTGAGGTTCATGAAGACTTGGAAATAATGTTGCCCAATCCTCTAACTTTATACTTGAAGAAGTTCAGAAACATGAATAAAAATAGGCCATACTACCTATTATGTCTCATCAGTACTAATATTTTAATGAGTTGATTGCTTGATTGAGAAGTCTATGCAAGCAGAACACAACCTAATATTATTTCTAATTTAATGATAGGGTCCTCCCTCTACCCCTAGATATTGAAAGTATTAACAGAAATAATACATCTGATATTGTTTCTCCTATCCATCTCTGTGACAGTTTTCCCTCTTCTAAATGGTAAGCTCCTTGAGGTCAGGAACCATGTCTTACCTTGGTTAAATGTTGCATCTCCTTTAGTACAAACAGTGGAGTTGTGCAATGCAACACAAGCAAGCACTTCCAGAAATAGCTTAGATTCATTATGGGTTTGCTTTTTAATTAATATTTGGTCTTTACACATTCAGAAATCTTTTACTGTTGCCAAATTTGGGGGGTCTTGACCCACAGTTTAAGAAGCACTACTCTAGGCAACTTCTTAAGATGACAAATTATAGAGAGTGCTCACCTGCATTGATAAAGTGAATTTCCTCATCTGAGAGTTCCCCATACCAAAGAAATCCTAAGACTAATCTCTATTACTCTCACATTTTCATAAACATAACTAGAGGAAGGCGGCTAGGTGGTGCAGTGAATAGAGTGCTGGCCCTGGAGTCAGGAGGACCTGAGTTCAAATTCAGCCTCAGACACTTAACACTTACTAGCCGTGTGACCGTGGGCAAGTCACTTAACCCCAATTGCCCTGCCTTCCCCCTCCAAAAAGAAAAATAAAAAAAAACAGAGGAGCTCTCTGTGTCTAAACCTGTGTTTTTGAATGTCCAGAAGAATATGTAGGCTAGAGTTCTATTGATACTAAGGATTTCTTCAGAAAAGGCAATCTCATTTGCTGATATCTCCAACAGGAAAATGGAAGAATAGCAGAAAGATTAAATCAATGCTGAAATGTGGTCTGTCCATACTAGCTCCTGGAGTACGTCATAGCAATTGAGAAACCAAGATTTTTAGTGTCCTGTTTTCCCTTCAGTGTAAATGAGATCCTTAGTGGTAAATTTCCAAAGTTACATTGCCAAAACTTAGTCTCTTGTTTCCCACTAAAACTAATGGTTGTTCCACAGTCTTTAAATATTTAATATGAAATCTGTTCTGATAAAACCTGATCTTATCCTTCATCTGGACTGTGGCTACTTTAGAATCCTTTACTACCTTCTCAAGATATCACGGGAATATGTTATAATAATGCATATGTAGGTTGTAGTCTTGGACCATTCATTCCCTGGGACATAAGAAAGGTAATAAACCTGAAAAAAGGGAAGAAAGAGCCATATTTGGACTATATTTGATTTCTGCAAATATCAACACAATACAAAAGCATCTCAACATGAAGGCACAAAGCAAGAAAATTAATGGATGGCCGTCAGTAGTACAAATAAGTCCCCTAAACTCAAAAACTGACCAAAGTCAAGATTCCTTATTTATTATACTTTGATATTTCAAAAGATTCAAGATTTCATCAGCAGGGATATCTATTTCGATTCTCTCCCATAAATCACAGTATTCAAAACAGCTGGATCATTGGGAACAAATGGAAATTCTTGTTTTGGTAATTTGTTAGGAAAACAATATTCCAATTATTTTCTCCATAGATATGACTGTTAAAGGGAGGGGTGGCTAATTAATTGCTATTCCTTTGTGTGTCCAGAACTGGAAAGACTGACAACCTAGAAAGAAAGGGTGATCAAAGAGGGGAGAGGTTGGCCTTTCAGAAGATGACTGAGAGGAAGATTGTCTATTTACTGGGAAAGAAAGGAGTAAGTTTCATGCTTACAGATGACAGCAACAAGGGTCTAAGCAATATGGAATTAGTTTTAAAGGAGGAAAAATGGTCACTACATGATGGTGGCAGGGGTGGGGGCAGGAGGAGTCTGCAAAAAGCAGGGAACAGCAAATAGTATGCCAAGAGTTGCTTGTGGTTCCAAGATTCAGGGAATATGAAAGAAGGAACAATCAGTCTTAAAAATTAATGTCAAGAAATATGGCATCTGCAAGAGAAAGCTAGGTTTTACCAACTTAAAGTAGGAGGAAATAATATGAAAAGTGATGATGAAGGGGAGAGATCTAAGATGTAGGAGAGAGACAGAAGGCAGTAGAAAAGGTGGTTAGAGGCTGGGGCACATGAGGACTGTGCTGAAAAGGGATGAGAGTGGAGCTTAATAAGAAAGTCTGTGCCCCGGCCAAGTGCCCCAAACTGTACTAAGGGCAGGAGGCACAAGGCATCTACTCAGTTAAGGGGGAGAGTAGGGTATATTCACTTGATTCAGAGACAGAGAAGCTATTCCTGGAGCACACTCCAGAAATGTGTTTCATGGGGTTTGAGGGGGTGGTGATGGGAGAAAGTTGGGGAGAAATTTGCCCCATCCGTCCTCTAGCATCTTATTTTGACTGGTTTGGCTAATGAAGTGCTAAGCTGAATTGTTCCTATTGTACATGCCTTCCCCTCCAACCCTCTCCAGAGACTACACAACAACTACTGTGTGAAACCTCTTACCCTTTGCTTCCCATTACTTTTCTGTCCTTTTCCCACTCCCCACTCTAGTTTCTGAAAGCAGGGACCAAGATCTAATTATTTCTACTGTTTTTCCTGTATAGATTATGTCAATCTACTCCATTTTGACCCGAAACACCTCCTTGTAATTATTTAGGACTAAAGTATCCATGACTATGTTTCTTCAATTAGAATGTAAACTTCTTGAAGGCAGAGCCTGTCTTTTCTTTTGGATCATAAGCAAAGTATGTGGCATATAGTAAGTGCTTAGTAATGGCTTTATCACTAATACAAACATATTCATTCATTCATTCATGGGATTGTAAGTGCTGTCATCACCCTGTAAATTCTCCACAAGAGGACAAGACACTGTCATCTTGTCCTTTTTGTAGCTGAGGATGAAATTACGAGAAGGAAATGGGAAAGGGTGGTTTGTTTTGTTGTCATTATTTTAGGCTTATGATGAAGGCAGTTCCAAATCATAAAGATGAGAGGAACAGAAGGTTGGAATTTGTTAGCCAAAAGGCAGAGAGCCAATATTAGATAGAGAAGGAATGTCAATTTCATCCCTCCAATTATGATGGTCTTCGAGGACATCTTCAATTCGACTTTGATTACAGTCAAACTGTGTGGGGGGTTACCCGGTGGGAGAGGGTATAATCTGTGAACAAACAGGGGGATTCTTGTTGTTACTTCATATAGCAGCTAGGTGGGTACAATGGATAAAATGTTGGGTCAGTAAGTCCTGAGTTTGGATCTAGCCTCAGACACTTACTAGTTGTGTTACCCTGGGCAAGTAATTTAACACATGTTTGCCTGAGTTTCCTTACCTGTAAAATAGGGGTAACAACACTCACTTTAAGAGGAATTTGTGAAGAGTAAATGATATAATTTTTGTAAAAAGCACTAACAACAGTGGCTGGTAGAGAGTGAGATGCACAAAGACCAAATCAAACTCATTGGTTATGGTGGGAGATGTCATTGTACATTATTTGTCTGACAGGAGATATATACATCATAATCTTTGACAAATATTTTTTGATTACTTGCTTGGTCCAAGGCACTGTGTTCAGTGCCAGGGAGACAGGGGGAGATGAAAGACATTGTCTAGCTCTTAAAGAGTTTACTGTTTGTAGGTGCAGGGAGCAGGAAGGAAGAGAGAATGAGAGGAATGGTAGCCAATGTGCACAATCTTGGCCACTTAAACTGTGCTGAATGTGGGGATTCTACATGGCATAGGTCACCAATCCAAGTGCTATGTGTGCAGTATACCTGGTGGTAAGTCAGGTCTCGTGACGATGCGATGACCATGGTGTCTTAAGTATCCTTCAACTAAGAATAATCCACCCATGGCTAGATAATACTGTCCACCTCTTCTTTCAGATCAGGGCATCAGGCAGATAAGATCTCCTCGTGGGACAACTGGCATTATTTGCTGCAGGTGTTTTGTATAACATATGCCAACAATGCAATCTATTTTTTGTGCCCAATTGATGTAACTATGAGATAAGGAAAGCAAATTCCTCAGAGCATAAGGTAGGCAAAGGGTATAGTGTGTATTTTTTCTGATGTTTGTACCCCCAGAACCTAGGTCAGCGCTATGAAGCAATCAACCCTAAAGCATTTACTAAAATCCTCCTATATGTCAGGTGCTAAGATAGATGTTAGGCATATGAATATAAACGTGAGACTTTCTGAAAACTGTTTTAAAAAAAAAAGTCCGTGGTAAAAAAAAAAAAGTTTACAATTCCTGCAAAATAAACCTGCAAATACATCTGAGCCCTGACTCTGGGGTTGAGAATAAGGGAAACGTAAAAGACAGAGCCTCTTCCTGAAGGCAATTTACAATCTAGTTGGAAAAAATGAGGCATAAACATAGAAATTGTGCCTTTCATATAAATAAATGGAAGTTTATCAGTGACAGTAACAATAATAATGATAGCAATTGGTTAGGCTGCAGAGGGACAGCATGGTATAGTGCAGAGCTAATTAATCCGGTCACAGATGGCCTGGCTTCATTCCTGCTCGTCTCTCCTACTTATAAGCTGTGTGACCCTGGAGCAGTTATTTCAATGATGTGACTTTGTGTTTCTACATCTGGAAAATGGGTTGACCGTCTACCCCACAGGGCTGTTGTAGGGAAAGTGCTTTGCAAACTATGGAGTTCTACCTAAAAGTGAATTGTGAGTCATCTTTCCTCTTTTCTTTCTTCCTTTCTTTTTCAACTGAATAATATGCTCTTCAACACATTTTGAGGTGATTTCCCCTAATTACCAAAAAAACCCAGCCAGGAACTTAACATTTTAAATGTCAAAAATCATCTGCTTCAGCTGGAAGTTGATGGAGACAAACTTAAAAATAAATAAATCAATCAAAATTTCCTTTTTCAGCCCTCTGTCTGCCACAACAAAAGAGCTCTGGCTGCCATCTATCCGATGCTCTTTGCAATTATATCTTGTCAACATGGAAGGCTCTATTTAACTGAACAGTTCAGCTCATTCTTGTGCTACAAATTATACTCTTTCCATATTATCACACTGAGAAGCATCATGGGTGGTGTGGAGGATGCTGGCCTTGGAGCCAAAAAGACCTGGCTTTGAGCCTTCTTTTTGACACCCACCGGCCATGTGACCCTGGGCAAATCACTTAACCTTTCAGAGCCCCAGGCAGCAGTTTAATATGGTAAATGTGCATCTGCTTTATGAAAGGGGATTTCCTCACTGGGGAGCTATTTTCACCAACAGAATCACAGATCCAGACCAAAAAGCCCATTATGCTTTTGGAGGACCATGATCCTTCAAAATATGTGGGATATGTAGGGAGAGAAATATGTAGATCAGGGGTTCTTAACCATTTTTTTGAAATGCCATAGACCCATTTGGTAGGTAGGTGAAGGCTATGAACTACTTCTCAAAATCATATTTTCAAATATCATTTTAATGCTAATTGTAAAATGATAATATATGTATGCATGATATATTAAATTAAACATTGAAATGAAGATTAAATTTCATTTAAAGTTTAAAAGTAATCATATATCAAATGTATTATATAATATATATGTGATTATAAAAAATATATATTAACACAATGTATAGGTCCTTTGAAATCTCTCCACAGACACCTTTTAGGCCTCTTGTTCCTGGGTTAAGAGCTCCCTCTATAGAAATAATACCCAAGCCACCCCTCCCCCATCTCACACACTGGCCGTCAGGTCTGCTGTATTCTGTAGGGCAATACCCAATCAAAATCATAACTCATAAACCGTCAGCAACATGTTTAGATTTACAGTCCAGTTAAAGAACACATTAGTTCAAAACGGAACACATTTAATCAGAAGCAGGGGAAATATGAATGGGGAGGAAGAGGAATAAGCATTTGTATAATGCTCACTCTGTACCACCCACTATTGTTTGTGTTTTCTACAAATATCTCATTTACTCTTTACAAAAACTTATTAAAGTAAGCGCTATTATCCCTATTTTTCAGTTAAGGAAACTTAGGCAAACATGGGTTAAATGACTTTCCCAGGGTCACACAACTAATAAGCGTCTGAGGCTAGATCCAAACTCAAGACTTCCTGACTCCAGACCCAACATTCTATCCACTGCACCATCCATTCATATCCACTGCATAGATGCGATACGAAGTAACAATAAGAATCCCCCTGTTCATTCATGCATTATACCCTCTCCCACAGGGTAAAACCTACCATTCTCATAACTAAAGAAAGCATGGAAAACACACATCACGTTTGGCAAGAAAGGCTACTTCATGTTCTTAAACTGAAGCAAAAGCTGCAAGAAAAGGTGAAGATGGAGAGATCACGAGTTATAAGGGAGGAGAGAGGTCAGGAAGTGTCTATATACATACAATCGCCTCCATTTTCTCAGATACATAGGACACACAGTCAACTGCTGGGAGTCAAGGGAGATGAATGGAGACAGGAATGACCAGGGCACATACTGGATGAGGGCAACCCATTATCTTCTGGCTGTTTCATCATGCTGCTGTCTGATGGTATCTCCACGTAGCTCTCTACTGTTGGGCAGTATCTTCCCTACTGGGCATCAGATTGTCTCTGTTGGTCCCTCTGTTTCTTTAGCTGCTTGCTGCTGCCAAGGACATCTTGCTCTCTTCTTACTGTCTAAGATGTGGCTAAAAAAGCATCTTCCTAACAAGGACTGGCTGGCAGGTTTTTAATCCATAACCAAGGCTATGAACACCAAGGCTAGCTTAGGGCAGGGAGACAGGGAAAAAGTCTGTCTGGATGCCCAGAGTGATGGATGCCTCTTCTTTACATCACCTCTAGTTTTAATTTGAAGTCAGTTTTTTTGAAACAACTGTAGAATCAGACTTAGGTTAGAAAATCCCTGTAACTCTTGTTTAAGGGAGATCTTTTACCACCAAAACTATAAAAAGGAACACCCCTCCCCCAAAAAAGAACAAAAAAACCCGAAGGAAGGAAGTGAGCATAAGTTTGGGTGATACACAACCTGCATCACTCCACAAACTGTCTTTAATTGGCATGTAACTGAAGTTGAATCTAAAAAAAAAAAGTCAAGTGAAGAATGCAAGGCCATCTTCCTTCATGATCATGACCCACATTCATACACTCTCATTCTCTCCATCTCCCTGCCTCTCTTTCTGTCTCGTTCTCCCTGTCTCTATCTCCTTGTCAACCTCTTTCTGTCACTTTGCCTCTGTTTCTGTCTCTGTGTGTGTGTGTCTCTGCCTCCCTCCCTCCCTCTGCCTCCCTCCCTCTCTCTCTCTCTCTCTCTGTCTCTCTCTCTCTCTCTGTCTATGTTTGCCTCTGTCAGTCTCTGTTTTTCCCTTTGTCCTTCTGCATCCTCCCTCCTCTATGTTTTCTACAAGAATTGTATGAGAAGAACACTAGCCTTTTTGGTACCTAATTGTGAACTTCCATATGCTACTGGAAATTTAAAATTGTCCTATCCCCACTGAGCCTTTACTATTATTCAGCACCCTATTTATCCATCATTGACTGACTTCCTATCACAGTCCAGCGTTGGTGGTTGCAAACATCTTTCTCCTCAAACACCCAAGTCTCTGCTACTAACCCACTTACCTAGCAGAAGACAGCAATATATCCTGTTTTACTGGGAAGACTAAGGCTCTCATGCACAATTCCCTTCCCTCTAGCCTCATAAATTCCCTACATCTTCACCTTTCCTACTTCTTTGGCTTCAGCTTTAGGACTTGAGGTAGCCCGTCACTCCACTGGTGTCCCTATCCTCATCTACATCTTCCTAGGTGGTTTATTTCATGATCCATTTGCCCTTTCACCCTCACCTTCAATTTCTCCTTTCTACTGGGGCCTTCCCCACTGTCTACAACCATGCTTAGGACTTCTCCGTCCTTAAAATTTGGGAAGCTGTATGTGCAGTGGATAAAGCACCAAACCTGAAATCAGAAAGACCTGCATTCAAATCCAGACTCAGACACTTAGCAGTTGTGTGACCCTGGGCAAGTGAGTTTCTTCATCTGTAAAGTGATCTGCAGATCACTCACTCTAGTATCTTTGCCAAGAAAATCCCAAACGGAGTCAGAAAGAGCAGGACATGACTGAATAGACTGAAGAACAACAATCCTAAAAAACAAAACAGAACAACAACAAAAAACCAACAGCAAACTGTAACAACCTTCCTATTCCCTTAAGCTATTGCGTTGTTTTGTCCTTACCTTTCCATTATGGATATTTTAGGGTTAAGTCATGGTCCTGAAAAAAAGAAATCTAGCCCATAAATCCCAAGATACCCTGTGAGGTTTCTGTGATCAAAATTTATATTCCTTTGGGTAAAACACTCACAGGTAACAGTATGACAGTCTGTGAGGACAGAGGGAAAGAGAGGAAGGAGGGAAAGGAAGGAGGGGAAGGAAGGAGGGGAAGGAAGGAAGGAAGGAAGGAAGGAAGGAAGGAAGGAAGGAAGGAAGGAAGGAAGGAAGGAAGGAAGGAAGGAAGGAAGGTGTAATGCCCAACTGGAACTGAACACGTGGCTTCCTTAAACCTAAATCATGAAGACTTTTCCTTATCAGCCAATAAGTTCCAGCCTAAGCTGACCTTTATCATTGTTTGGGTTCTGATGGATCAGGGTGAATGTAAATAACAATTGTTCCTGTTTTGGCTGGAAATCCAGAGAATCTTCCCCTGCCAGATTTAATTTTTTTTTTTGACTAGGTAAGAGGCCATTCCCCCCCCCTCATTTCTTACCTAAACTAATCATTTAATGAGTATTGCCAAAAACAAAGTGAGATCCGGCAAAGACCTTAGCTCCCCACTCCATGCAGAGCCATCTCCAGTCATCCTGATCTATATTTTGCCACTTGACCCAAATGGCTCAAGGGAGAAAGTGAGGCTAGTGACTTTGCACAGTTCTGCCTCCCTTAAATCCAATTCATTTGCATTCATGATATCACCTTTCAAAGTCATGGTCCTTTCCAAGAACCAAGGACAAACAACCACACAGATTACAAAGCTTCTAGAAAGGTATCTATATCTATTGCTTGCGCTTCCTCATGACCTCACTCACTCCCCAATCTGCCAAGTCCTATTGGCCCAACCGGTAAAAAATTTCTCAAATTTGTCCTTTTTTCCTATTCACTACTTTCTATTTTATATACTCAGTATTTTGCATACAACTAGGCACATAGTAGTTAACTTTCTCTCTCTCTCCTTCCATCCCTCTCTCTCTGTCTCCTTCCCTCCCTCTTTTCTCTCTTCCCCTTCTCTCTCCCTCTCCCTCTCTTCTCTTCTCTGTCTATATCCCTCCTTCTCCCTCTCTCTGCCCCCACCTGTTCCTAAAAGCCAACATACTGAACTGTTTCTCATCCTCACATTTTCCTTAAATACCTTGTCTCCATCTATCCTTTTCCCCCCTGTAACGCTCTAATTAGTATTATATGTATTTATGCCACATTGCTATCCCAACTGTAGGAATTCTTGAATGTAGAGACGGTCTTTTTTTGGTTTTGTTTTCATCATTGTCTCTCTAGCACTTACTTTGGTGCCTTGAATATGCCTAATAAGTATTTGTGAATTGGACTGTGTGGTACAGAGATGCGTGTCCTGTAAATAGTGAACAATAAGCTTTCTGAAAGAAAATGAAAACAATGTATGCGAGATGCACTTTTAAGTTTCATCTGCATTGTTAACGTTTTCTCCATCACGTTCTTCAGTCTAAGCAATCAACAAAACAGTGAATCAAGTTCAGATCTGTAGTCTTTGCCTAGTTCTGAGGTCTAAATAATAGGCTGGAAAATGTTAACATTTGGTTTTCTGGAGCCAAATATGAGCCAACTCCAGTACCAGGCTGGTTAGATCACAAGTACTTTAAGAGTTCAGGTGTGAAGATGAGTGAAAGTGACATGGATTAGTAGGGATTAATCATGAGTCTACAATTTGTCTTGAAACTGAGACACTGAGGATTCTGGCCTTCTTCTAACATAAAATAAGTACACTTCCTCTAAAATCCCATCTACCCCATTTCACATTTCTGGGACATCACACTGCCTCTAGGGATCAGCT
>JAQQSW010014510.1:0-12091 GCA_028646575.1 Pseudocheirus occidentalis | reverse complement strand
CCTTATGATTTCTTTCCCATGTTTACCTTCTCATGCTTCTTGTGTTTGATTGTCAAATTTTCTGTTCAGTTCTGTTTTTTTCAGCAAGAATGCTTGAAAGTCCTCCACCTCATTGAATGACCATATTTTCCCCTTAAATAATGCTATCTTAAATAGCATTTTTAAGGTTTATTAATGTGGTATAATTATGTTGGTTAAATTCAGTTGACTAAAATATTAGCATCTTTCCAAAGCAATATATAGTAAATATTAGCATGTCACATAAGCTGTATATTATGAGTAATTGATATGAATAAAATTTGAACACATTTTTATGATTGTGTGTAAATATGTTTGCATGTATATGTGTGTATAAGAGGTTAATGAACAGATTACCTTTATAAACTTTTCAGATATATTGGTATAAGTAAAATAGTTTGAGCAAGAAAATTGGCTTAAATGGAATGTTCATTTCTAGTTGTTCAGTAATGTCTGACTCTTCATGACCTCATTTGGGGTTTTCTTGGCAAAGATACTAGAGCAGTTTGCCATTTCTTTCTCCAGATTTAATTTCTATAGCTACTTCTCTAATCTGGTTCCTGATCACATATCTGCTGATTTCTAGAATATCATCCTGTTCAACTTTTCTTCCTCCAGATTTTTTTTCAGTTCATTTACCACATACTTTTTAGGTAATTAAGTCAAACACAATTTTTTAATCTCATTCTTTTTTTATTCAGTTTGTCAGGGCCTTTTAAGAAATTGGAAAGCCAACAAATGAACAGACCTCAAATCAACACAATAGAAATTTAGAAAGTCAGAAAAGTCATAAATGAATTGGAAACCAAAGACTATGGAATTAAAATAAAACTAAAAGCTTATTATTTAAAAAGACTCACTAAATAGTTTAGCCATCCCGATTAAAAAGAAAAGGCGGAAAATTAAATTAAAATAAAAAGTGAACAAATTAAAAATCACAAGGAATCCGAAAGAAATAAAGAGAATTATCATTGCCTACTGTATATAGATAGATCCCAACCAAAGTTAGATCCCAACTATAGTTAGATCCAAAACTAAAAACTCATTACTAACAAAAGTGTAAAACCATTACTTACGAAAGTGTAAAATATCCAAATTACCAAGCCTCAAACAATGTTTTTGAATAATCCTAAAGAATTATTACTACCTGTAGTAACCAATTTATTGTAAAAAAGTATAAAGAAAGCACTCCTCCAATTTAGTTTTATTAGAAACATCTAGTCCTGATATCTAAACTAAGGAAGGTTAAAGCAAGTATAGAACTCTTGACTAATTTTGTTAATGACTAGTGCTTCAAAAATTGTAAAATTCTCATATAAAGACTTTTTCAGTTTATGCAAAAAACCCATTATTATCAAGGTAGAAATTTTAGAAATGTTTAACATAATCATATTAGAAACAAAAATATCCATAACTACATGGCTATCTCATTTGATGCAAAAAATCTTTTTACCAAGTATAATACTCATGCAAAAAATGCTACAAAAACTGGAAAGAGAGGAATCTTTAAAAATATGATAATAAACAGTATATATCTAAGTCAGTAAGCATTTATTAAGCCACCACTGTTACAAGCACTATAATAAGCATTAAGGATACAAAGAAAACCAAAAAGGCCACCACTTCTGTCTAAGAGCTTATTGACTTAATGGAGAAGCCAGCAGAGAATAATTTAAGATAAACTCAGAAAAAAAGGCACTAAAGTAATGGAAGATTGGGAAAGGTGTCTTGGGGGAAGTTGAGACTTTAGTAGAGATTTGAAAGACACCAGAGAAGCCAGGAGGTGGAGATGCAGAGAGAGTGAATTCCAGGTAGGGGGATAAGGAGAGTGAAAAGCATGGAACTGAGAGATAAAATCTTCTATGGTTAGGAACAGAAAGGGGTCCAGTGTCAGTGGATTGAAAAAGAAGTAGGAGAGAATGAAATAAGAAAATGAGAAAGGTAAGGAGGAGCCAGGTTATGAAGGACTTTCAGTGCCAAACTGGCTGTCTTCCTTTACCCTTTAAGTCTGTCCCCCTCCTACAGTTTGTCACTTCCTTCATTGGTTTTGAAATTTTGTTTAACTTATTAGTTCAATTTTCTTAATTGCTTTTATTGAGTTATTTAATACTTATCCTCTTTATCGCCCCCTCAGTTAAGCAGAATCCTTCTTCCCTTTCTCCCCCTCAACTTGTTTTGTTCATTGGTTTTAACAACTTCATTTCCTGTTCCTTTTTGTAAAAATGATCCGCTCCCATTCTCGTCCTTATTTATCTTCCGTATGTATTCTACTCTTTAGTTCTTTGGTTTATCCCTCTTATACTTAGTTCTTCTCTATCCTCTCTATTTCTCATGGAAATAAAGCATCTAAGGGATCTATTTTGGGTTCCTTATTCTAAATATTTAGTTTTTATATTATTGCATTGTAGATCTTGGTGTATAAACTGTTTTTTCTTAGAGATACCCTATCTGTAGGTAATAGGATATTACTCATGCTAGGAATTTTCCCATATTCCTGTTTGTTCTTTTCATTATTAACGGTTGCCTTCCTCATGATTGTTCTACCTACAACCCACTTTGCTTGAAATCTCTTCTATGGATTTATACCCTTCCAGTATTTTGAGTGTCATTTGCCCCCAGTAGCTCTGTTCTCCCTTAACCTGAGGCAACATGCATTGGTCTTTCTAAGCACCAAAGTTCTGCAGACAATGCCCATTGTAATTTCCCTATTTACATATATGGATTGTCTTCTATGCAAGCATTTATCAATGGTACTCCTTCAATATTTTTTCTATTTATTATTCCCTTTTAAAATTCCTTCCTGTCTCATCAGCTATTCTCATGAAGGCTCTCTTTATTTCTGGGTGACTACAAATGTTGTTTTCCTTTCATCATTAGCAGTTGACTTGATTAATTTACTTCATTTATTTTCCTATATTTTCTTGTTTTCCTCTTTGCTTTTATTTTTCCTCCCATTCTGTAATTTAATCCCACAGTTTGATTTACCTGTAAGTATGATATTATGAGGTTTAGTCCATGATGTTTAAGGCCTATTTCTCTACCCTCACTTTTATTTGACCTCTGCTTGCACCGTTGTCTCCTTGTATGGATTTAGAAAACTTTTTACTGATGTCTTTGTTGTTATGTTGTTGTTTTTGTGTTTTTCTTGGTTGCTCCATTTAAGTTTTTGTATGTCTTTTGTCCGTGATGTTTTTTAAAGCAAATTATTTCAGGTAAAGTTTTCTTTGTAGCTCTATTTAAACAACTCTTTTTTATTGACCATCTGTCTTTTATTCATTAATGGTTAGCCTCAGTTTTGCATGGTAGTTTACTGCAAGGTTGCATCTAGACATTCTTTTGTCTTTGGAAGACATTATTCCAATTCCCTCTTAAAGTTTCTGTTGGATACTGAAGAGTTCTGTTACTTCAGTTTTCTCTTCTATACATTTGAAAGGCTTATGGTTGATGGCAAGATTTTTTGTTCAGTAGAACTGTTAAATTTTATTATTGTGAATTTTGAAGTTTTCAGTTTTCCTTGAGACAATCTGGCAATTCTTTTGATTGGCACTTTGCCCCTATAACAGTAACAGATACTTTGATCAGCTTTTCTAAAGGAAAGCAACTCAAAAAGGGTTATGGGATCTATTTTGGGTTCCTTATTCTAAATATTTAGTTTTTATATTATTGCATTGTAGATCTTGGTGTATAAACTGTTTTTTCTTAGAGAAACCCTATCTGTAGGTAATAGGATATTACTCATGCTAGGAATTTTCCCATATTCCTTATTTTATTTTAATAAAACATAGTCTTATTTTAATAAAACATAGATATCATTCACTTAGTTCCGGGGGAAAAGTAAACACCTGAACTTCAGAAGATACAACAGAAATTATAAGCAGACAAAAGATACAGGCAGAGAAAACAACACAATTCAACAGACCAACAGGCAGGGCTTCTAGCTGTCTGACCATTACATCCATACCTAGTCATTTACAAGATAGAGAAGCACCAAATGGAGGTGCTCAACAGCTACCCAGAGTCTCATCTGGCCAAATCACACAACTCTTCCAATAACTGAGCCCCAAAGCAAAACCTCACTTCAGGAAGTATATATAGCCTTCTCCAGGTTCAGGGAACATCACCGCCTTCGTGACCCACTGCCTAATGACAAAGTAACAAAAGGTGGGCCTTCCTGAAACACAAGCCTCCTCTAAGCAAGCTTCTCTTTTTGGGCTCCAAGTGAGGCCTATTAAGGAGCAGGGAAGATCTTCAAATTCCTGTCCCATTATAGTCCCCTCCTCCCCCCTCTGCATTTAGATGTTCTGGGAGATTTTCTTTTGTTATTTCTTGAATGATAGTCTTCCCCTCCACTTTTTCTGTTCTTCCTGAAGACTTATAATTCTTAAGTTGTCTCTACTTACCCATTTTTGAAGATCGGAATGTTTTGTTTGTATGTAAGATTATGTTTTCTTTGAGTATTACTGTTTTTTGCTTCTCTTCTAGATCATTTTCACTTCTTTGTATTTACATTCGCATTCACTTATTCTGTATTTTGCTTCTTTGGTGATACTTCCTACCATGCATTAAAGTTTTTTTTTTTCCTATTCTTACAATTATTTCTGTGTGCAGACGATAAATTCTGCTTTTGCTTTTGTCTTTCAAACCGTTTAGGAACATCCTGCTGTGGTTCCATGTTCTCCTGGGAATTGATCTACAAGATCTTCTACCCCTTTACATTTTGATTTATTTCCTTTGTCTTATTCATATATATATATATATGGATTATTTTACTGATACAGAGGTCACATTCTTTTCTGTTATTAATATTTTCCCTTTCAGCTTATCTGCTTATGGTCTGGGTCTATAATTGAGTTTTCTTCTTCCTAAGATCTTTGTAATTTCCTTTTTTTTTCCTTATAGGCCCCTTTAAGCTACTTTTTGGTTCCTTCTCCTTTGGGAGGGGTTACCCTGGTTGTTGGACTTCAAAATTCTCGTCAGTTTCTTTCCACAATGGGCAGTTCATGGTTCATTGGCCTCAGTTTCTGCCCCAAGTGACTTCTGTAGGAACAGAACTAACTCCAGCTAGATGTGAGGCTCATTCTTTCATGCTCAGTAGAGTACCATAGTCATACATGCATCCTGCCCAGTTTCCTCTCTTCTATAGTTCTCTGTTTGAACTCTGCTGTGGAATAGAGTACTTCCTGGGCAAGCTTCTGAATTTTGATTTTCCACAACACTGGGGAGTGTGGGAGTGGGGTGGGAGGGACCATGGAGAAGAGAGTGTACAGTTAAGTTCTTGTTACAAGCTAGTGAATCATTTTGTGCAGCCTTCCTCCAGGAATGTGATGGGCAGTGGAGGAAAGGGTGTTAAGTGATTCGGGGATAGCAATTAACCTTTGGTTTTATTTTATTGAATTTTTACCTCATTTGAGTGCTTGGTGTCCTAGACCATAAAGACAACTGAAATTTCTTTGTTTTTTATAATTACTATTTTAGAGATATTTGAGAGGTTGTAAGGATTGGAGAATATCTTGAGTCTTCTATCTTCTTGGTCATATGACTGGAAAATCATGTCCAGGTCTTGACCTTACCATTTTCTTAATGTTCTAGGGTTGAAATCTTAGGCTGATCTTTTGCCTTCCCTTCTCCCTCACTCTCAGTGTCTGAAGAGTTGCTAAGTCGTATGGGTTCTGACGTGTCATTTACTCTTATATCTGTAGCTTTCTTTTTTTTCCCTATTGTCGTGATTTAAGTTCTCACCTTGGTTACTGATGTAACCATCTATTATTTAACTTCCTGATCCCCCTCCAGTCTGTCTCCACTTTACTGTAGCCCACATAGACTAATGCCCATGTAATTATCCTAATACAACACTCTGGTCGCTCTTCTCATAACCTTGTTTGGACTCTCCATTACCTGCCAAATAAAATACAAGTATTTAGTCAAGAATTTAAGACCATTCAGTATTACCTCATACTACTATGTTCTGTTTTGTTTTGTTTTGTTTTGGAGAGGGGAAGGTAGGGCAATTGGGGTTGTGTGATTTGCTCAAGGTCACCTGGTTAGTAAGTGTTAAGTGTCTGAGGCCAGATTTGAACTCAAGTCCTCCTCACTCCTGGGCCATTGCTCTATTCACTGAACCACGTAGCCACCCCCAGTACTACTGTGTTTCATATATTCTGTAGCCTGACTTGTGTTACTCATCTTAGGGATTATTATTTCCTCAATTTTTCTTACCCTTTCCTTCTTCCTTGTACATGTCTGTCAGGCACCTCCTGACCCATTTCTGAAATCTTATCTATCTTTCAAAAATTAGCTTGAATTTGTTTTATCTATCTTTGCATGAGGCTATTTCTATCTCTTCTTTTAAAATTGTAGATGACTCTCTGTCCTCCTTCAAGGCACTAACAATGTAATGTTACTATTTTACCCAAATTGTATAATGTGACTACCAGAAAAGGATTAGAGTGGTATGTAAGAATTTGTCAGAAAATTATTTTTTAAAAAAATAAATAACTAGTTAGAAATAAACTTTTAATAGAAAATACTATGACCCTTGGAATCTGTAGAACCCAGATTCTAGTAGTACTAAGAAATTTGAGTGTGGCACTTTGCCTTATTTCTTTATTTTAAAAAGCTATAGCTTTAACTAGTTAATCTTTGAAGGCCTTTTAAGCTTGAGAAGTTGTGATTCTAGCTGTTAATAGATATATGAACATAATTTTAAATGGATAAGAAAATATGTCTGCAAATACAAATGAATATAAACTATAAGTCTTAAGTATATATGAAGAGATCAGATCTGAGTGAACTTGATTTGGAAATGTTTGTGGTTTTAAACCAAAGGTTGAAAATTTTTAGAGCCATCATATAATGAAGACTACTACTAACATGGGCATGAAGATGAGAAAAATACATTTTACATAGCTTATACATCTATATGAGTGCAAATGTACTTCTCTATAGTAAATGGGCCTGTGTTGTGAAATAAAGAAAAATAACTTGTTGGATAATATGAAGGAAGATGGGGAGCTTTCGAAACTAGGTTAAAGAGATCCAATTTGATTTGTTAATGAGGAACTGTTAGAGATTCTTGACCAGAGGAATAATATGGTAAAATTCGTATTTTAGAAGTGAGATTGTGTTTTATATAGAGGTGATCACAGTGAAGAGAGACTTAGTGATTCCTATAATGGTAAACTTAAGAAAGAATATGTTCTTTGGTCTGGAAAAGCACTGAGTTTTGTATTTCACTTTACTTTCTTCCTGAAAGCAATTTTTTCTACAAATCTCAATTGCTTCCATGAAGTAGCAATAAGTAGTTAGTTGGGTTTCTGTGTTGTTTGCATTAGATAGAAGTTCTAAACCTGGGAGTCTGTGAAGTTCCCAAAGGGTTTTGGGTAGATTTCAAAGGGGATATGAACTTGAATGGGAAAAAATATTTATTTTCACTAACTTGTTACTGAAAATTTGCATTTCCTTTGATTATGGATTTTAAAAAAACATTTTAAGAAAAGGGACTATAGGGTGGCTAGGTGGTGCAGTGAGCAGAGCGCTGGCCCTGGAGTCAGGAAGACCTGAGTTCAAATCTGACCTCATACACTTGACACACTTACTAGCCATGTGACTTTGGGCAGGTTGCTTAACCCTGATTGCCCTCCAAAAAGACAAAGAAAAAAAAAAAGAAAAGAAAAGGGACCATAGGTTTCAGTAGACTGCCAAAGCGGTCCATGACATACACAAAAAATGTTAAAACTGAGATAGAATAATTAAATAAAGAACCCTGGTTCATAGGTTGCTTCTGTGGGATCAAATGCTTTTGAATACTTTGCTTTGCCTTTAAAAATTTTTCATCATGCTGTGTTTTTTTGCAGATGCTAAATGTGAATATGCCTTGTATGTGATATTTTCATTAAAATGTACTCACAATGTATTTTTATTTGCTAAATATTATTATAAAAATAAATGGAATGAAATCTTGGAATTTAAACTGTTAAGATTAGTCTATTTCTTAGCCATATATAAACAAAATTTATTTCTTAGATTGAACATTAAATAACCTCTTTTATTCTTTCTTCTCTTTTTCCTGCTCTCTCTTCCTCTTCCTTTTCTTTCCATTCTTTCTCCATAGTCTTTTCTAGCGCTGGTAAATTTATTATCCTACCCTGCTGTTTATGAACTGATAGGCAACCAGGATATTCCAAATAAATCAGAATATTCACTTCGTGAAGTTCCTACATGTATAATAGTAAGTATGTTTTTAGAGATTTAGACTTAAAACTATTCTGTGAATAAGAATGGCTATTTTTTAAATTGAATTTATAGCCAATTTTGATTATCACCTCATGGATTATCTATATTGCAAATTATACTTGAATGTGATATTTGGAAGGACCTGGGCATTATATTTTCTTGCTTACATTGCTCCAGATACAAAGGTCATCTTCCTATGTATGGTTGAAAGAAAGAAGGATCATATTTGACATGTACATAGTTGAATTTACAAGTGACTATTTTTGTTGACTATTATTTTTTTTGTAAGTGACTATGTTTTTGGTGACTATTTTGATTATCTTTTGAAATGTGGCCAATTAGGAACAAACTCAACTTCAGACCAAATATATACCCTTTTAAAATCTGAAAGTAAAACAAACAAACAAAAAGCTATTCTAGCAAACTATTGGTACTGCATGTGAATAGTACATGTGTGTTTGTTTTATCAAAGGCATTTAACACTTAAAAGTCAATGACCATTTTTTGATTATTCAAAGATTTTTAGTGTCTTGACATATAATGAATATATATAGACTGTATGAACATACAAGGATTAATTAAGTAAAGTTTAAAGGAATAATAATTATTTGGTACCACCTTCTCACAAAGGCAGTAAACTGCTGCTCTATGAAATGGTGTTTTTTTTCCTTTAGAGGAGACCTTGGAAATCAGGGAGGAGACCTGACACAATAGAATGGCATTTTCTCCTTTCATGCCAAAGCCATGAAACTGGTATGGGAAAGGATAGCAGCTCTCCTCTTACTATGGGAGGCTGAAGATGTGGCAGAAGAACCCATGTGTTGAGGTGACTTTTTTCTTCTTACAGAGTGAGGCTATAGACCGTGTAGGATACTGGTTCAATTAAAGGGTATTTTTTTCCCTCACCATAAAGAGAGGAGATTTATATGTAACAGGATGGCATTTCTCCTATACCCTTATGCCAGGCAGAAGACTGGTATGCAATGGAATGTTTTTCTTCTTCTTGTAGGAGACTGATGTAGGCAGGAACCCTGGGAACTGGTAGTGATTTAGGATGTTATTTATGAGGACTTTGGCAAATTACAGCAGTATACTGGTCCATTAGCTAATGGGACTAAGTGTTCTCTCCTTTTCTTATGAATGAGTAAATGAATGAATGAGCACTTAATAAATGCTTACTCTATGCCAAGCAATATACTAAGTGCTGGGGATACAAATACCAAGTGCTGGAGTGACAGCTTCTGCCCTCAAGGGGTTTACATCTAAAAGAAGAAACCACATGTAGAGAAGTGGTGTTCATTTAAGTCAACAATCACTTATTAAGTTCTTATTATATGCCAGATATTGGTTAAGAAAGAAATTTTGGTTTTTAAAGGCATTTTGAAGGTTTTTAAAGGTGAATGGAGTCATAGGGGAAATGGTAGATCAATTATACCCTTTCAGGTAGCAGTGGCAGCATTGCTTTAGTTATGGTTCCACATTGGAAGTTGGAAATAAGGGGGCATGTGCATGGTGGTGATAAGATGGCAGAGGAATAAAGTTTGGCTGTCCAGTTAGCTGTAATAAGTCATGTGAGTCACTCATCAGTTAGGACAGTGGGGACCCCAGGGCACAAGTTTCAGAGATAAGGGGTTAAGACCTTCTTAGCATTCTCTCTGATTGTTGGTAAGAAGATCAAGTGTTTCTTTTTTCCCCCCAGAATTTATTTAGTTTTAGTTTTCAACATTCATTTCCACAAGATATTGAGTTCTAAATTTTCTCCATGAGGCAAGCATACTGATTAACTCTTTCCCCAGTATTCAGTCTCTTCTTTCCCTTCCATCTCCCCCTTCCTCCTTACTTTCTTGTAGGGCAAGATGGATTTCTGTACCTCATTGCCTGTATATCTTATTTTCTGGTTGCATATAAAAACAGTTTTAAACATTTGTTTTTAAAACTTTGAGTTCTAGATTCTCTCCTTTCTTCCATCCTCACCCACCACCACTGGGAAGACAAGCAATTCAATATAGGTTATACATGTATAGTCAGGCAAAACATTTCCATAGTAGTCATGTTGTGAAAGACTAGCTATATTTCCCTCCATCCTATCCCACCCCCCTATTTATTCTATTTTCTCCTTTGACCCTGTCCCTTTTCAAAAGTGTTTGCTTATGACTATTTCCTCCCCCAGTCTCCCCTCCCTTCGGTCACCCTCCCTCTTATCCTATTCCTTCCTACTTTCCTGTAGAGTTAAATATCCAATTGAGTGTGTATGCTATTCCCTTCTTAAGCCAGAACCAGTGAGAGTAAGGTTGACTCATTCCCTTTCACCTCTCTGTTCTTCCCCTCCACTGTAACAACTTTCACATGCCTCTTTTATGTGAGATAATTTACCCTATTCTATCTCTCCCTTTCTCCTTCCCAATATATTCTTCTCTCACTCCTTAATTTTACTTTTTAGATATCATCCCTTCATATTCAACCCACCTTGTGCCCTGTCTATGTACACACGTGTATACATACATGTACACATACACATACATACATATACACATAACATTTACATGTATACATACACATATACACACACATTCCCTTCAACTATACTAATACTGAGAAAAGTCTCATGAGTTACAAATATTGTATTTCCATGTAGGAATGTAAACAGTTTAATAAATTCATTGTGATTTCTCTTTCATTTACCTTTTCCATGCTTCTCTTGATTCTTGTATTTGAAAGTCAGATTTTCTGTTCAGCTTCATTCTTTTCATCAAGAATGTTTGAAAGTTCTCTCTTTCATTGAATATTCATATTTTCCCCTGAAGTATTATACTGAGTAGGTGATTCTTGGTTTTGATCCTAACTCTTCAAACCCTTAATATAGAAACTGGTAGGTCTTGTGTTACCTGATTGTGTTTCTACAGTACTTGAATTGTTTCTTCTTAATGGCTTGTAATATTTTTCTCCATCATCTAGGAACTCTGGAATTTGGCTATAACATTCCTAGGAGTTTTCTTTTTGGGATCTTTTTCAAGAAGCAATCAATGGATTTTTTTCATTTGTATTTTACCTTCTAGTTTTAGAATATCAAGGCATTTTTCCTTGATGATTTCTTGAAAGATGATGCCTTGCCCTTTTTTTGATTGGGGCTTTCAGATAGTCCAGTAATTTTTAAATTCTCTCTCCTGGATCCGGTTTCCAAGTCAGTTGTTTTTCTGATGAGATACCTCATATTCTCTTTTATTTTTTTCATTCTTTTGGATATATTTTATAATATCTTGATTTCTCATAAAATCATTAGCTTCCATTTGCTCCATTCTAATTTTGAAAGAATTATTTTCTTCAGTGAGCTTTTGGACCTTCTTTTCCATTTGGCCAATTCAGCTTTTTAAGGCATTCCTCTTCCCATTGGCTTTTTTGGACTGCTTTTGCCATTTGAGTTAGTCTATTTTTTAAGGTGTTATTTTTTTCAGTATTTTTTTGAGTCTCCTTTAGCAAGCTGTTGACTCGTTTTTCATGATTTTCTTGCATCACTCTCATTTCTCTTCCCAATTTTTTCTCTGCTTCTCTTGCTTGATTTTCAAAATCCTTTTTGAAAGGTCTGCAAACAATTCATATTTTTCTTGGAGGCTTTTTGATGCAGAAGTTTTGACTTTGTTGTCTTCTTCTGGTTTTATGATATCTTCTTTGTCTTCAAAGAAAGATTCTTGTCTGATTTTTTTTCCCAACGTTTGCTCATTTTCCCAGACAGTTATATGACTTTTGAGCTCTTTCCCATAGTAGGACTCTACTTCCAGAGTGGAGAGTGCTCTGTCCTAAATTTCTGGGGTTTTTTATAGCTGTTGTCAGAGTTACTTCAAGG
>JAQQSW010014509.1:0-12091 GCA_028646575.1 Pseudocheirus occidentalis | reverse complement strand
GAGAGGAGAGGAGAGGAGAGGAGAAGAGAGGAGAGGAGAGCAGAGGAGAGGAGAGGAGAGGAGAGCAGAGGAGAGGAGAGGAGAGGAGAGGAGAGGAGAAGAGAGGAGAGGAGAGGAAAGGAGAGGAGAGGAGAGGAGAGAAAGAGAGATAGCAGTGGCAACCCACACACCAAGTTACAATTATGGGCACAAGTGACTAGTGGGGTACAGACAAAGCACTCATTACATCTTTCTTTCACATCCTCTACATTTTCCACACAGCCACCTGAAATCCTTTGGTGGGTTGCAAGCAGCCTATGGGCTGTAGTTTGTGCAGGCCTGCTTTAAATGAATGAAGGTACAAAAGTTATCTGTTTCCATTAGCTTGTAAATAACAATGCTAATAGTTTTTAGTTTTGTTAGTTTGTGAGTTTATAAGGAGAGTGGTGGCCACCATTTGGGAGGAAGGAGGGATATCAGATAGTTGTGTTCTAAGATCATCCACATGGGGTCAATGAAGAATAAGAAGTTCCCCTAAGTGTACTTGGGGTTTTTTATGCCAGGAGTGAGTCACTGATGCAAAGTCATTATATATCTATAACCTCCTTTACTCTTAAGACTATTTTGAGGGGAACTACCAGGTACAGATACCAGGTACTACCAGGTACCAAGATCATGCAGTAGAGGTAGAGCCTGAGCTCTCCCAACATCGACCTACAAACAACATTAAAATAATGTCTCAAACCAAATTCTAGAATGACAGAGTCAACAAAAGGTAAGAGTGAGATATTTTTCCAGCCCAAGATAACATAGGAGGTTGGAAAGAGAGATCTGCGACATGGGGTCGAAGGCTGGTACAGAGACCATTTAGATGAAATCCCAGCAGTGGAACTAGGTGGTGGCAAGAGAACCAATAGAAGCTTTGGGAGACGTCAAGCTGTCAAGGGGGCCTGGCAACTGGTCAGAAAGAGATTGCAGAGTCCCCCTGTGCTGGCACTGAACACAGGACCAAGATTTTGTAACACTACTCTTTTCTGGTTTTCCTTTGGAAAAAAAAAATATCTCTTTCAACAGCAACAACTTATTTATAAAGACTTGTAGCAAGGGGAGAGGCCTCGGCTCTAGGAGTTCAGTTCTTCAAGCATGCAGCTGTCCTGATGTCAGTCTCCTTTGCTGGGTCTTTATCTGGTGCATTTCTACTAAGCGTTGGGATCCCCCAAGGCTTTGTTCTCAGTCCTTTTCTCTAGATGCTACCTTTGTTGGTGATCTCATCAGTTCCCATGGGTTTAACTAACATTGTTATACAGGTGACTCTCAGATCTATATATCCAGTCCTAATCTCCTGAACTTTATTCCCACATGACCAACTACTTTTTGCACTTGTCATAGTGAACGCACCATGGGCATCTCTAACTCAGCATGTGCAAAACAGAACTCATCTTTCCTTCAAAATCTAATCCATCTTTCATTTAACTGATAAAATTATTTTCATAAAGCACAGGTCTGACCATACATATTCAATAAACTTCAGTGGCTTCTTATTACCTCAAAGATCAAATATAATATTTTTTCTATTTGTAACTTAAAGCTGTGTTAAAATTGTATCTTATTTTGGTCCAGCTGACCACCCTCTTCCTTTCCAATAAGCTTAATAAGTTTATCAGTATAGTAAATAAGTTTATCAGTAGCCTAAAGTAACAATAACAATCAGTAACATAAAGTAAAGAGAGCAGAAAGTAAGATTGCAAAGGGGAATGTAGAAGTCACTTACAGACTGTCCCAAAGATCAAAGGAACATAATTTGTGAACTATATCATATGTTAACTAAAAATCATATCCTGAGACTATATGTTAAATCAGGGTCTTTTGGTCCTATAATCTGTAAATCTCAGATAAGCTCCAGACATCTGCAGTAAGAACAGCAGACACCAAATGTTGTTGATAACTTTGAGATGTTAATGAACTGACCTCAAAGAAGCATGGATCAAAGTTAGTCTGCCCCTCCCCAAACCCTATAAAAATGAACCCCCCAAACTCCTGTTCCTCACAAGTACTCTTCTATTTCCTAAAGGTCCATGCTGCTTGAGCCTCACAACTCCTATCTCTGGTTACATAAGTGAATTTCTCCCTCTTTGTTCTTTTCTCCGCTACTGCTACTGCCCACTGCTGCTGCTGCTGCTGTTGCTACTACTACTACTACTACTACTACTACCACCACTACTACTACTAATACCACTATTACTACTACCACTACCACTACCACTCTTACTCCTATTCCTACTACTACCACTACTACCACTACTACTACTACCACTACCACTACTACTACTACTACTACTACTACTACTACCACCACCACTACTACCGCTACTACTACTACTACTACTACAAGTCCCACATAGATGAAGACCAGTGATTTTATCAGTATAGGGAGCTCTTGGTATAGGGAACTAATGTTACTGCTGCTTCTACTGCTGCTACTATTACTGCTGCTGCTGTTTTCACTACTGCTGATAATGCTGCTACTACTTTGTTACTGCTGTTGCTGCTGCTGCTGCTACTATTACTGATGATGATGAAACAAACTTTCATCCTGGGTCAGAGAGGTGGGGGTTACTAGACACAAAATGTTGTATGTGACATCGAGTTTTGCTCAACTTTTTCTTTTAAAGGGAGACTGAAGAAAAATAAATGTTCTTCACCCACCATTCCAGTCTTGATTGTCCATATCTATGAGCAGAGGAGCCCAATGTTTGCCAAAGGGAAAACCTTAAGTTTCTCTCCACTGTTACCAGATCCAATGAGGAGAATCTATATTGGGAAGTGATTATAATATAAAAAATAAATATCAATAAAACTTTTTTAAACAATCTGTAATGAGTTTGATCATTCCACTGACTTTAGTAACACTGCTACCCCTCTCCAGAAGCTTTAGAAATGAAAACACACAGACACAGAAACACACACACACACACACACACACACACACAGAAAGGAAGAAAAGACAAGTTGGGCTTTTCAGAACAATTTGCATGTTCTCAGCTCCTAACAATTGTTTTAATTTCAACTTCATTGGTGGTAAATTCACTATTTTTATTATTTGATACTGGTAATTTGGTTTCCTTGTTTCTTTTTTAAAACTCAAATTAACCAGTGTTTTCTCTGTTCTATTGTTTTTAATAAAATGAGATCTAGTTTTATCTATTCTTTCCATTTTTTAACTTTCAATTTTATTAATCTCTCCTTTGATTTTTGGGATTTCCAATTAGGTGTTCAATTGGAGTTTTTAATTTGTTCTTTTTCTTTCTTTTTTATTGTAGGCCCAATTCACTGTTCTGATCTTTCTCTATTTTATTAATGTGTTTAGATATGTAAAATTTCCCAAAGTACTGATTTGGCCTCATTTCACATTTTTTTGGTATGTTATCTCATTGATATGTCATTTTCTTTATTGAAATTACTCGTTTCTGTGATTTGTTCTTTGACTCACTTATTCCTTAGCATTCAATTGTTTAGTATTCAATTAGTTTTTATTCTGTTTCCATGGCCTTTTATTGAATATAATTTTAGTATAATGTTCTGAAAAGGATGCACTTAATATTTTTGCTTTTCTGCATTTGTTTGTGAAGTTTTTATGCCTCAATACCTTGTCATTTTTATGAAGGTGCCATGTACAGCTGAGAAGAAAAGGTATACTCATTTTTATTGCCATATTTTTTCTATATGGCATAGACTGCTTTGCTTTTAATATTTAAAAGTTCAGCATGTAATAGAGTTAGTTGTCACTTTAAAAATGTAATTTAGTTTTAATTTTTGGTCAATATAATAGATATCCTTTAAGATTATCTAATAAATACAATCATTTTAAACAAATAAAACATATTCCTTGGATACAAACCCTAATGAAACATGAAGCTTATAACACAAATAATATGTCTTTATGACACATTATTTTTAGTAAACTTCAAATGCTTAACAGACTTAGAGAAATAAACAAAAAGAAAACTGGGAATGAATAGATTTTGCACAAAGCCCAAATTGGGTCCAGATACATTAAATTAGCACAATCCCCTAGCCCAAGGGTCCAGAAGAAGTTAAAAGAAGTTGAATATGATCTGGGGAAAAAAAGAATTGAAATTCAAGTTCCTACCATCATTACTGTCACTCAGCTGTCATCAGAAGCTTCATCAGACTTCATCTCAATCCAACAAATTTGTCATCGGGATTGCAATACTATGGTGAATATGGAAAGAGTCAAAAATTCTCAAATTGAGGGATTTTTTTCACCTTTAACTTCTTTTGTCACTTTGCTTTCTATACCTCAGTCCAAAGTGTGTGGTCTTTCATTCCAAGATAGAGATAAAACCTATTTATTCTTTCCCATCCTGTGGGACCCTTGTCTATATTCTCCCAAGACTTTGCCATGAAGTTCCACCCTCCATGCTGAAGACCTTCCTCAACTTCTCCCAGCATCTTGAGAATACTAAATGAGCACTCTAGCTATAATTTTGCCACCTGTGGTTACATAAAGGACCTCTGATTTTCAGGACTGAACTTTTTTTTCTTTCAAAAAAACCAAAGACAGATAATAAGACAATACAATAAACATTTATTAAGTGCTTATTACATGCAATACACTATAAATGCTGAGGAAACAAATACAAGGAAAGAAGACATCCTCCATTCTAATGGGGAAAGACAAGACATAAATTAGAACTAGAAAAAAGGATGAGGAGGAGGAAGAGAAGAAGGAGGAGGAGGAGGAGGGTATTTAACAAGGGGGTAAGGTGATTATGAATTGGTGAAGAAGTCCATGACAGTGAGTCCAGTCAGAAGTGAAGCATGCATTTCTGAGGATCCTCATGAAATGGTGGCTTAGGCTAAGGACTCATTAAACACCAGATTGTGCATCAGTCTAGAGGTTTCTCCAGGGAGGAACATGGCCAGTAAGGAGGTGGAAAAGTCTAGAGAATATGTCTATCTGGGAGAAAAGTCAAAAAGCCATCTCACCTACAGATCATATATACATGGTCACCTCCCACCCAATCCCTCACTTCATGATATCCAACTAGTCCATTTTGTGATACTTATTACCTCCACCCCCCATATCTGGAATTTTCTCCATATAAAACCTCTGATCTTGTATATCAGAAACTTTACTTGTGGTATCAGGCAATGAGAAACCAATTAGATATGCCAGAACAAAACTCTGTCCCTCTCTAAAAACCTCTGTTGATTTTCTGAATTTCAGAGTGACTCTTCTGTGTAGAGTTTCCTAAATGTTATTTAACTTATTTTGGAGAATTAGTGACTGAAAAAACGTGGACACTATGCCAAAAGGCCTGCCTCTTTTTATCATCTGGATTCTCAATTGCATTCTTCCACTCCTGGTAGCCTAAAGATCATATTGCCAAAATCCTGTACATGGATGTATCCTCTCTCTCCAGAAATCTGGTTGTACCCTTATCTTAACTGACCACTAGCTAAAGGTGTAGCCGTACCTCTAGTTCCCTTGCCTCTTCCTCTTATGTCTGAATCCCTCAAGTCATGCCACAAAGGTTTCCTTCATGCAAATTAAAATGCAAAAAATAAGGAGCAACTGTTTTCAGCGTTTTCTGGATGATCTGCTCTTTTTGTGCAAATCTTTATGTTCCCCAAAAGCAATTTACAACAGGCTAAGACTGAAACAAAATACGATATCTTCTATTGACATGGTTGGCATATACCATAGAACTTGATCTTGGAATTTGTTAAAATAAATTATGGGAACTTTCATGAGAAGTAGTAGTGGCAAAGGCTGCTGGACCTGGAATCAGGAAAGTCCAAGTTCAAATCCTGGCTCTTACATGTGTTAACTATATGATTCTGGGCCAGTTATTTCTTTGTTCTGTGCCTCATTTTATTTTTTTAATGTGTATAATTAGACTTGGACTATCTTCTTCACCAAATTGTGAGGAACATTTTTTTGTAATCAACAACACATCACAATCAAATCAACAGAATTATAAATAAACAAAGAAGATGGAAGAAAATTCATATAACAAATGAACAAAGTTAGGTTACAACAAAACTAAAAGAATTCTAAGAATCATTTACATATGGTTTTATGCCAACAAAACCAAGAACACAAAAGAAATAGATTCTCTTCAAAAAATATAATGTACCCAAACTAATAGAACACCAAATAGAGATTGTAAATATTCTAATCTCACAAAAGTAAAACGAACTACCTGTAAAGGAAATATCAAGAAGTAGGAGGAAGAGGCAAGGAGAGGAGAAGACAGGTATCTGGGTCCTGAAAGATTTACAGAAAAATTCCATAAAACTTTTAAAGAACAATTTATACTAACTCTACACATTGCTTTCCAAAAATGATAAGGAAAGCATTTTACCAAACACCTTTTCTGAGGCAAATATAAGGAAAAATAAAAAAGGAGAACTAAGAACTAATAGAGAAAATAGCAATTCAAAAAATTTAAACAAGATTCTGTTGAACAGACTATAGCCATTTATTCAATAAATCATTTGTTATGACCAAGATGGATTTATATCAGTGATAAAATAATGGTTAAAATTAGGGGAAATTTTTTTAAAACTTAGTTTGTCATATTAAAGACAAAAATATCCAAAACTAATGGTTATTTTGATAGATAAATAAAAAGTCTTTGACAAAGTATAACACTCATATATGATTTTTTAAAATCATACAAAAATTAAGCATGGAGGGATCTTTTAAAATATGTAAAACATATGTATGTAAAATAAAAATCAAGTATTATATGTAATGGGGATACATTAGATGTTTTCCCAATGAACATAAGAATAAGCAAGGATATCCATTCTACTCTATTTTATATAGTCCTCAAAATTCTAGCAAGAGAAAGAATTGAAAGGTATAAATATTAGAAAAGAAGAGCTGAAACTATTCTTATTTGCTGATGATATGATGGTTTCTTTTACTGACAAAATCCTAGAGAATCTGCAAATATATTATTGAATCAATTAATAGCTTTACAAAGTTCAAGCTACAAAATAGGCCCACAAATATAAGTATGGTCTTTATATAATAATAACAAAAGATAAGGCAGCTATAGAAAGGGGAATTCCATTCAAAATAACTTTAAAGTACATAAATTTGGGGGGGGGTCAATGTACTGAAAAACGGAAAATATTTGTATAGATTCAATTGCAAAGTTCTTCGTAAATAAACTTTTAAAAACAACTTAAATATCTGCAGGAATATTAAATGCTCATGACTGGCCCTTGCCAGAACAATTTGTAAAAGTCCTAAAATACTCCAAAGTTATTTTGCAGTTTCAATGATACATAAATCAAACTATCAAAGAGATACTTTTCTGAATTTAGTAAAGTAACAAAAGTCATTTGGAGCAACAAAAGACTGCATATAAATGGACCACTTCTAGACCTCAACCTATATTATTAAGCAGCAATTATTAAAACCATTTGTTATTGCATAAAAAATATAGAGAAAGATCAATGTGACATAAGACACAAAAGAGAATAAAAATATTAGAACTCAACAACCCACTGTTTGACAAACTGGGAAACAAATTGTTTTGGAAAGAACTTTCAATTTGATATGAACTTCTAAGAAAATTGGAAAGCAGCTTGGCAAAAAGTAGACTTAAATCAACACCTTCCACTGTATTCCATAAGAAAATAAAAATGGAATATTAAAGTTTGTTCCATAAAAAAGAATTAGAAGTGGATGGTATACCTTTCCAGTTATGGGTAGGAGATATATTTTCAAGTAAACAAGGGATATAGGTAATTACAAAAGACAAAAGAGGAAATTTGATTAATTGAAATTGAAAATATTCCACATAATTATTCCAGCTAGGATAAAAAGGCAAGTGGTTGAATGCAGCAAAAGTTTTCTGTTTGAATTGTTGGTTAAGCAGTTGATGACTCAAGTATATGAATAACTAACAGAAATAATATAACGTCAAAACACATTTTCCAAGAGAGAAGTTATCAAAAGGTCTGAACAAACTTCTCAAAAGATTTACAAAGACATGAAATAATGCTCCAAGTCACTAATGATATAAGAAGCACAAATCACATCAACCCTGAAGTTCCATTTCACTCTTGGTAAATTTGCAAATATGACAAAAGACAAATATTGTCAGTGGTGGAGGAGTTTTGGAAATACAGGCAAACTAATCTTATGTAGAACTTTGAATCAATACAACCATCTTTGAGAGCAATTTTGAATTATGCAAACATAGTGGCTAAAATATTCATACCTTTTGACCTAAATTTTCCAGTGTTAGGTATACATAATCAAGATATAATTAATGAAACTTAGGGCCAATACTATTGTGGTCACAAAGAAATGAAAATAAAGTAGGTTACTGTGGGTAAACAAACAATGAATATGATGAGCATAGGAAGGTGTGGAAAAAATCTAGATGAACTTATGCAAAATGAAGCAAGATAGGCCATGAAAACAAGATAAACATTGAGCACAAAAATATAAATATAAAAAAATCAGAAAACAATTGAAAACAAATGTTGGAAAATGATATCACAAGGTCAGTCCCAAAGAGGAGAAAGGAAAAGATTATCTCCCCTCTACTCCTTTGCTAAAGTGCAGGATGCACAGCTATGGAACGTGGCATAGTTATTTTCAGATTTTTGATGTAATCATTAATGCTTTTTTGCTCTTTTTTTAACTAATTTTTTTTTCTTGTATGGGATGGTTCTCTGAAAGAAGTCATTCTGGGAGAAATTTAGGTAATATATAAACAAAAGATGGTATTAAAGTTTGTTTTTCTAAGTTCTCTAGTAATATGTTATTGTTGTTCTTGTATTTATTTTGTATGTATTCATATATGCCCACATTGTCTTCTGTATGGAATGCAAGACCCTTGAGAGCAGGAATCCAGAGGTACACGGTTTCTGTCACAGAGCAGGTTTTTGTAAATGTTCATTGACTCATACATGAGTACTGTACTCCTGGTACCAGAAAAGTACTCTAAGGATGGACTTCCTGGGTTATCTTTGGGAGGAGTAGGTCATAGTGGGCCAAGTGATGTATGTCTGGGATGTTCACTTGTATCATAAACTTTCTTTTCTATCAACTTCAACTGAAAAAATAAAATATCATCTGAGTAAATGTGCTGAATCTTTAGTTCTTTCCCCTCAGGAAAAAAGTGCTTCTTTAGCTGATTATACTCAGAAGAACATTCTGTAACAGCTTCAGTTATAGCAAAAGGACAGCATTTGGTCCTTCCATATGCCTCTCTTTGTGAATGGACTCTTCGGGAAATGTATTTCTTAGAATACCCAGACTTGCGTAATATATGGCTGCTATTTCCTTCTAGTTCAGTAGTCTTGTCACCAGTACTTAAGCCTTGTAAGTGTTGTGCCACAAATATAACTGTCCATATGCTGATGAGAAAAAATGGAAAGTAGAGGAACGGCAAGGAAATTTACTTCTGCTTTTGTTTGAAAATACTGCTTTCAGATGTAGCTGGCTTCTTTATCTGATCTTCCAGTATTCTGTGCTGAGTCCTGGCCTTCATTACTGGAGGTGCCTCCTAGTATGCCCTCATTCAACAAAATACTCCTTCTGGCTTATATGCCTTCACCTTCAAAAAGCTCCTTGAAATTAGCGACTGTTACATTTTGCTCTTCTCCCCAGAATCTCACATTGTTTCTGGCTCAAAGTATGGATTTAATGGAGGCACCTAGGTGGAAGAGTAGATGGAGCTTTGAATGAGGAGCTTGAGTTCAAATGTTAACTTCTCAGACTCAGTTTACCCAGTTTATCCTATGAGGATAGGAATAGTACCTACTCTACAGAGTTACTATGAAAAGCAAAGGAGATAAAAAAGACTTTACATATATTAAAGAATTCCATGCATGCTAACTTTTAGTAATAATTGCTTATTGACTAGTTCTCAACTAAAGTATTTCAAACTCAACAACCACAAGAAAGAATGCTGCAAACTATTAATAATAAAGGAAATTAATAATAAGTAAATAAATAAATAAATCTGAGGTTTCACTTCACAATAAAAAAATTGGCAAAAGACAAAATGTGGTCAATATTGGAGATGTTGTGGGAAAAAAAAGCACACTAATGAATTATTCATAGAACTGTGAATTACCACAAACATTTTGAAAAGCAAAAGAAATGCAAATAAAGTGGCTAAAATATCCATACTCTTTGATTTAGAAATTCCATTATTAGGCATATGCCTTCAAAGAGGTATCAACAAATCTAGGGGCACACACATGAAAAAGCAACACCTTTTGAGAATTAAAAACAAAATCAATACCCATTGGTTGGAGGATAACTAAACAAAATTTTAATATGTGAATATAATGGGACATCACTGCACCTTAAAATGATATATATGATGAAGTAGTGAAACATCGAAAGAACTACATAAACCAATAAAAAGTGAAATAAGTGGAGACATGAAAACAAGATAGAGAGGCTATAAAAATGGGTAAAAAATAAGAATATAAATGGAGAAAAACCAACAATCCAAAATAGCTGAAAATTAATAGTACAAAATTACAAAGAACAAAATTAGTCCCAAAGAAGAGATATAATAAGGAACTTCCCATCATACCTACACAGAGAATGGATGTTTACAGGAATGGAACATGGCCCATTTTGCCCATTTTTTTCAATGTATATAATGGTTTTCCTGATTTCCTTTTCTCTTTTTCCACTTTTTTCTTTTCCTTTTAAGTTATTTGTTAAAAGAGATGGATCACTGTGAAAGTGATCCAAGAAACAGAAGGATACAAGGGAATTTAGGTAATACAAAAATAAAAGTTATCAATAAAATATTATTTATAATAATGATGATGATAAGAATACTAAATAAATAAAAATAGCTAACATTTATATAGTGTTTACTCTATGGTAGGCACCAGGTGAAGTACAATTGTAAAAATCATTGAAATCCTGGTAGGTAGATTTTATTATCCCCATTTTACAGATGGGGTAACCTCCTACCTGTGTGACCTTGGGCAAGTCACTTAATCTCTGTTTGCCACTGAAGAAGGAAATAGCAAACTAATCCAGTATTTTTTATAAGAAACGGACAGAGACCCACAGGATCATGAAGTGTTGTACAAGACCAAATTACTGGACAACACCAACAGGGTGTGGCAGTTAAAAAGATTCAAAAGGTATAATTTCAGGGTAATTTAATCATTTTATTAATAAGGCCTGCATATTTATTAGTAAAATGATGGTCATTTGACTATCTCTCTTAGACGAAAGACCACTCATGGTGGTAGACTCAGTTTAATATACTGTTGAAGAGGGGGAGGGGACAAAATGGTGGCATAGAAGCAGCAAAGTTTCGCAGCTCCCACACAGCCACCCTAAATACCCATAAAATATGACTACAAACACATTTTAGGGCTCCCAAACTCACAAAAATACAGAAAACACATTTGTTGCTGAAGGCAGCTCGGCAGGAGGGTCTCATGGTGGCAGGCTGGGAGCCAAGGCCAGCCCAGCCAGAAACTGAAAACTTGGCCATGCCCCAGGGCAAACGGGAGGAGCAGCCACAGCATGCGTCTACCCCAGAGAGCAGATCTACACCACCTGAAGTGATCTCCACATCTGTTAAGCCAGGAAAAAGGATTAGAGAAAGGTCAGTGAAAGTGAAGCTTTCAAGCTAACTTTGGGGTAGGAAAAGCAGTTCAGCCTGCTGATCTGCCCCCAGGACAAGGAAGAAGTGGGGTAAGGGCAGGATCTGCTACAACCAGCAACTGCCTCCACTGGGCTGCTTCAGAGCTCCTGGCCTGCAGACCCCGCAGGAGGGCCAAGATAATTGATCAGGGCCAAGTGCTCTGTGTTGAAGGGCCTGGATCCACATCGTGGTCTTGGGTGGTGGTTCTGGAGTGCACTTTCAGGAAGCCAAAGCTGGTGGCTGCTGGAGCACCCCCCTAATAGCTCCAGCATCTGGAAAAACCCCAGCGATTTGGGACAGAGCTTTTCCCCCTGGAAGCAGAGTTTCACAGACCTAAAAAAATCAACCAATTAATTGACTGGCCAGCATGAGGAAAAGGAAGCAAAATAAGAACTGCAATAAAACTCTAGAATCCTTTTTTGTGG
>JAQQSW010014508.1:5000-12091 GCA_028646575.1 Pseudocheirus occidentalis | reverse complement strand
CCTTGGCCCTGATGGATCGCATCAGCCCTCCTGCTATCTGCAGTCCGAGGGCTCTGAAGCAGCCCAGTGGGGGCCGCTGCTGCTCTCAGACATTCCTGCTGCTACAGCCACCTCCCTCTGCTTCCTTGCCGTGGGAGCAGTTTGGCCGGACCTGCTTTTCTCCCCCCGAGTTAGCAAAATCCACTGACCTTTCTCTTAGCCTTTTTTTCTTCCGGCCTGATACATGTGGTAATTGTGCCTCCAGTGCAGCCAGTCAGCTCTCCTATAGCCACGCTTCCCCGCCTGATGCCCTAGGGCTTGACCCGGCGGGGGTTTCGGCAGTGGGTCCTAGACTGCTGCAAAGAGCCCCGCCTGCTGCACTGCCTGTAGCAACAGATGTTCTTTCTGTCTTTTGGAGAGTTTTGGAGCTTGAAAATCTGTTTAGTGTCCCATTTTGTGAGTTTTTTAGCGCATTTGTGTGAGAGCCGTGTTGCTTTGTTGCTTCTATGCCACCATCTTGGCTCCGCCCCAGTTATGTAGATTCAAAGAGGTAACAAATGTAAATTAGTATGAAAATCTAAGTGTGTGTGTTTGTGTGTGTGTGTGTAGTATCTATTGCCTATTATCCTTGTCCCATGGGCAATGAGTGAATTGACACATGCCTAAGAAAGTCCTTCCACACCCCATTTTGCTATTCTCCTTGAAAATGAAGATGAAAACTGTAAAAAAATATGTGGAAATCACTCAGTCAACAAACATTTATTAAGTCCTAGTCTAATCATTGTGCTAGATACTGGGAAGACAAAATAAAAATTAATATTTGAAACCTCAAAGAGCCCATTCCAAGTAAAAAGGAGAAATTCTCGGAGAAACAAATAATGGAGCTGGTGGGGCTAGATTTTTCATAAAGTCAAAAGCAACACAAGATGCATTAGCCACTGGATCATATTGTGTTTCAGTATTTATGGTGAATATAATCAAACAGATCACTATGAAGATACCTGAAGTTCATATACTAACATCTGGTACAAATGATGGTGCGGAAAATCTATGAAGAACTTGAAAAAATGTTTCTCAGTAAACATGTGCTGTGTGATGTTGATTAACAAGTTAGAATATAATATAGAGGAAGTAAAGAAAAAATACTTCAATGCACCAGGAATCTCATAGGTGTAGGCAACTTACTTTGTCATCTCATCCTAAAGTACCTCTCTCTCTCTCTCTCTCTCTCTCTCTCTCTCTCTCTCTCTTTCTCTTATCTACCTATCTATCTATCTATCTATCCATCTCTCTCTCTCTCTCTATCTATCTATTTATATCATCTATCTCTATCTATCTATCTTCTATCTACCTATAAAAATACATACATACATATATGCATTTATGCATATATGTACATTCTGGTATAAATCTTTGAAAGAGAATGTACACAGTAGATTAGAGTTCTCCTTTGAGATCTTTTAAAGGTCATACATGCCCTATGGTCATACATGCTCTCCATGATATCTTTTTTTTTTATCACTTTCCAAGAATGTGCTTTCATTGGCAATGTGCTTGTTTACACCTACCATGCCTCTTCCCGTTGCACTTTGGGTTACCTGCCTTTGTGATTTGGTGAAAGAAAAATTGGAAAACATAGTTGAGGGTTAAAAAATGCAAGAATCAAAGATCTGTAGATTAGTCAGAAGTGTCATACTTGTTATGGGGATAAAATTTATACACACACATACACTCTACTAATGTAAATCATATATACAAATATGCATACATGTTCTGATTGGCTAACAATATGTTTGACTTCATAATTTCACTTAATTTAAAATTTTAATTAAAATTATATTTTATTTTTACTAATATCTGCCTTCTCTCCTTCCCACCTCTCCATTTCTCAATTGAAAAATAAGAAAAATAAAACTACTCTTCCAAAAATGTATAATCGACTAAAATAAATTGTTGCTTTGGTCATAGATGGGACTTACATTTGAATAATTTTGTGATTATATGGTACTTCATGGACATTAGCATATTTCACTTACACGCACACACACACACGCACACATACACACACACACACACAGAAGTGCAAAATAGATAAAGCTATTGTTACTGTCCCAATTTTAGAGGTGAAGAAAATGAAGTTCAGGGAAAGTGAGACATTTGCTCAAGATTAAATAAAAAGAAATGATCAAGGGGGTTCAAAGACAATGGCGCCCTGCCAGTGAGCAGTTGATGGCATACCAGTGTCTCATTTGGAGTCATTTGAAGGTGTATAGAAATAAATCAGAATGATGAAGGAGATTGAGTCCTACCTTTGAAAGTAAAGACTGGAGTTTGGATCCCTGCTGTAGCACTCACTAGTTGGGTAGATATGGGCAAACTCCTTACCCTTTCTGATATTGTTCCCTTGGTAGAATTGTTTTTTTTAATGGGGATGGGAAGGGTCTAGATGTGTGATTTCATTAGAGCGAGGAGATCATGGTATGGAAACTCGTATCAATCCAGATGGACAATCTCAGCAACGTCTGTAACTTAGTCTCACAGAGTTGCTCAGGAGATCAAATGACTTTCCCAAGGTCACGTAGATCTTGAACCCAGGCTGTCGTGATTCCAAAGCTACCTCTCTCTCCTATATGTCATGCCGCTTTCTCCTCATTAGTAAAGTTGGGGCAATGCTAATTGTGCTTTCCTCAAAGGGTCATAGTGAAGAACAGCCTGTCGTTATGATTTCAAGTTTGTGAAATTGTTTTCTACACAATAACCAAATCAAATGATAATAGTATTTGTAAAGTGCCTAGTCAAATACCTGAAATACAGTAGGTATTTAATAAATGCTTACTTTCTTTTTATTTAAACAACCTTGTGAGATAGATACTGTAGTAATGAACACTTAAGAGTATGCAGACGGAGAAAGGAAGGTTCAAGGAAGAGCTCACTCAGAGCTAGTACGTGTTTGAATCATACTTTGAACTCAAGTTGTCCAGCTTTAACATGATATGTGGACTTGCAGTCAGGTGCTTTTTCTTTCCACCAAATTCCCTGAGTGGAGTCAGTTTCACTGTATCCTTCAAGGTTCAGTTCAAGTTTTACTTCCTCCATGAAGTCTTCTCTGATCATTCCAGCTTGCATTGTGGTTTATTCTCAACTCTTTTGTAAGTTAAGTTGATTTTAGGTCAATGACATTTTCTTTGCCTTGCTCCCCAACTGGTTTTTGTATGATTACTGTCACTGCAAGCTTCTTGAGGGCAAAGAACTGGTCTTCAACAGACCTCTTCTCATCCTTCCCTTCCCCCCATATTTTCTTAGTGATCCATAGCAGGATTCAACAAATATTTGTTGAATGGATGAAATATATCCTCCAAGGCAATGAATATATTAGCACCACCACCACCCCACATATACTAAATGCTTTTAGGTTAATGAACTCAGATAATCAGGTTTCTTCAAACAAACATGCTTCCAGTTTAATCAAGGGCCTTTTTAGTTTAAATTTGTTCAGATTAAAACAAAAAAAAAAAAACAGAAACACCACAACAGGATGTTTCCAAATTCTGTGCCAAAACCTGAAACCAGAGAAGTTTCACACAATTGCACTTTTCTGGGGGGAAAATATTTTTATGAGTTTGACAATGAGTATAATCTATCTATCTCAAAATTAAAAAAAAATTCCCCTTGTAGTTTCCATTAGAGAAATTAATCTTCACGTCCTCTCCCAAGCTCTTCTTGTGTATGTCATTGTGCTGGTATAGCTTGGGGGACCCTGTATGTGCTTATGAAATAGTGACTTTGGTGCTATACAAGCTTGTAAAATATTATGGAAGCTTCCAGGCCAGGAAGTTGTACACAAATATGCAATTCTTTTCTGAAATGCTTCCCACAGAGCTATTCTTTGGGGGCGTAAAGAGGCAGCCATACCCATCCGGACTTGCATGTTTTGTATAACATCTGCACAGACCTTTAGTGTTGTGTTCTTGGTGTAAACCACATCCTAAAATCCTGGAAAGATGCCAAGGGTTTTGAAGAAGAAGAAGTGTCAAAAGTTGTTTATAATTGAAATTCATGACAAATTAGAGACAAGGGGGATTTTCCCTTCCCCTTAAAGATAATGTATTCTTAGAATCTAATTAGTTTACTAAAACTAAAACTAAAGAATCTTGAAATTTTATGTTTCACAAGCCTTCTCTGGCATGGCCTTTTGTTTTTTTCAAGCTTTCGATGTATGGATAGACCATCCTGACTGCAAGAGAAGCTACTTTGTGTTTATTCATCTATTGTTTCATTGATGTAGGGAGTGTACTTGCCTCTGCTCCTAGCTTTTCCATTCACTCTCTGTGTGACCTCAAGAGAAGTCCTGCGTCTTCCAGCCTCAGTTTTTTCATCTACAAAATGACCCCAATCCTACTTGTTCTACATACCTCACTGAGCTTTGGTGAGACTTTTATTATATAATGGGTGCTAAAGTGCTTTGTAAACTGTGAAAACTGGATTTAGGAACCATATTTTATATATACTGCATATGTCTACAAGGCAAGGAGCATTTCATTTTTGTTTTACATGGCCAGCATATAGCATAGTACCATTCTATGTTTGTTTATTCCAACATATTCATTTCTTGTAAAACACTCTCTTGGTCTCTTTAGACAAGTTATTTAACCTGCATGGCCTGTGTCTTCATCATATTAATAACACAAATTTATAGATCTTTATAATATTAAGTTTTATAAAGCATCACCAAAATGAAGAATAGACTCACACTCTGGATATTTCTTCAATGAGATTTTTTTTCTGTGAAGTAGGTAGTACAAGCATTTTATTCTCATGATAGATAAGTAAACACATAGATAACATAGATAGATTAAATAACTTGTATAGTACCCTGTCACTATGAGGATAAAGAGTCAGATCCCAAGCTGAGGTCCTCTGATTTGAATCAAGTTTTTTTTTTCTGTGCCACCTAACACTACTCTCCCCCAAAGATATAATAATATCTCTTGATATATTTATATAAGCAGGAACATGCAAATATCCATGCTTTATATTTCTATGTAACATACAAAGTGTCCCAAAAGTCTAAGTTTAGTGTTAACCTATACTTCCCCAAGACTTTTGGAACCCCTTATATCTGCTTTCATGGCCCGGTGCGCTTTATTTTTCTACATCCAATCATCTCCTTTCATTGCTGAGAGACAATAGTTATTTCAACATATTCATGAGGCACATTCCAATAGAACGCTCCAGAAAAAAAATAAAGATGGCAGAATAACCAACTATGGAGTCAGAGAGTAACTCTGGGGTTCATCACTTCCCTATGCAGTCTTTTTGAAAAGGACTGTTTTTGGTACTCAGAGAAGGAAACCTCTTTCTCCCCCCATCCAACTCTTCTGATACATTGGTTGCCTTACCAGGGCTTTAAAACTCAGCTCAAGTCCTACTTTCTTTTGAATATCTTCCTGGATTCTCTTTCTCCCGTCTAATTCCAAATTGATAACAGACTTTTCAACTCTCTGTCTCACATGTCATTTTATTTTGTAACTCAATGTGCTATTTGGTATTATTGTTTGTGAGGGACAAGGATAGAAACTGGGCCCATGATCTATAATGGTGTCAAATATTCTTATTAGATTATAAACTCCATATAGGTAATGACTTTTTACGTAAACTTTTCAATCCCTCTCATTCCCCTACCCCTCCAGCAGCCACTGTGAGGCCCTACAGACAATAAGAATTCTAATACCTCTTTTGTATTGAAGAGCCACTTCCTTAAATTTCATTGTCTGAGTCACTTGTGTGTATGTACATGTATATGTCTGTAAGTCATAGTTCTTAGGTAAATGATATGATCCTGCCTTATTTCCTCCATCACATACTAAGGTCCATGAAAATGTGTGAAGTTGGAAGAATCTGCTCTTGAGTTTTCCGACTTTATTTTGTGCAGACCTCCCTGCTGAGTGTAATATGGCCTACCGTTCATGATTCGGAGAGAGGGAGATATGATTCACGTCTATAATTCCAATATCTCCAAGATAAATCCCCAAACCTACAATCAGGACTTGAAGAGCAAATTAAAATAAAACCTTCTCCAGGCTAAAGTCCTAACCAGCCTCACCAGTTTAGGAAATCTTGATTCAGTTAACGTTCCCAGGAATGATTGCTGTCTAAAGGCTGACAAGTTCAAGTCCTTGAGACAACCGTAGTTGAAACTTGTTTTTTCTATTTCTCCCTGGCAAACATTTTAAGTTGTTTAAAAAAAATGCTCCAGGGGGAGCCAGGGAGCAGTAGCAAAAAAAGTAGAGGCTCATTTTACAAAAGGCTTTTTTTTTTCTTTGCAAGGGTGGGGGGAGGTGTGGGAAGGAGGGTGAGGTGGAGGCATTTGATTTGGCGATGGACTTTGCATTCAGAACCGGCCAACCATCCCCAGGAGGGTCAGATAGCTAGCAAGGTCATTGTCAAGGACAAGAGAGTCAATTAGTATGCAGATCAGAGGCAAGGGGTTCAAAGGTATTGTTCCTGTTCAATCACATTAGCTAGGTCACTAATGAACAAATGGCATGACCTTAATCAGGAACCTTGAACCATTCATTGCAGGAAAGTAAAGTGTGTGTATGAATGTGGCTAAGAATGTAAGAGTATGCTCGTATGCCTGTGGGTGAGTGTATGTTTAAGGGGCCAAGAATGGGAGAAATATTATCTGTCTCTAGTCATTTTGGAAATTCAGCACGAGTACTCCTGGGCAATAGATCTGCTAATATGGAGGAACTCTATTTCCATTTCAGCATGAATACATACCTTTTGATGTGCATTTGAGGGAGGATTTAACTGAATCTGACTGAAATGGGCAAGTATTTCACCCTGAACCTTCATGCACTCATTCACTCACTTGTTCAAGGGCTTGCCAATGGACACTTTCATGACACCAAGGTAACATTTTTTTTTCATTTAAAGACAGTCCTATTAAAATTATACATCAATTTTATTAAGGCTGTAGCATAAAGACTTAAAATTTCTATATGTAAAACAGTCCCTTCAAATGTATGGCTATCAGGAAATTGTATGAAAAAAAACACACCTGATTTTTTAAAACAGAGTTTTGCAATCAAGAAAATACAAAATCCAAT
>JAQQSW010014507.1:0-12091 GCA_028646575.1 Pseudocheirus occidentalis | reverse complement strand
GCTAGTTGTACTTGTTAGAGGAAAGATCTAACGGAGAAGTGACTTATTATCCAACAACTGAAACAATTTATTTTGTCTTCCTTATGTTTTTTACTTCTCTTGTTAGGAACAGTATATAGCTTTTATCCAGTCTTTTTAGCTGCTGTCTGTCCACCCCTGACTTCTGTTTGTTCTCTAAGTACTGTCTGCCCTTATTTTCCTTCAAGGCCCAAGTGGAATTTGAGTGTTTACTAAATCTGATGCTTCGGCATTGAGCTTTATCTTCTGGATATAGAAGAATTTCCTGGAGCATTTTGCTCCCTGAAGAGAAGTTGGGCTCTGATTTCCTTCCAGGATCTGTATTTCCAAGATGTGCTCCATCCTGTGTCTCTACAATCAGAGTTTCTCACCAAGCCAAGAATGACTTTTTGTCAAGTCTGTCAAATCATCCCTAGCGAATGTTTCTCTCTCCAACCGCTGTAATGAACTGACAGATGGGTGTCTGATCTTCATGAGTTATTATAAAGATTTGCTTTCTAAACCGTTAGGACATGCCAAGCTTATCATACAAAGAACTGACACCCTGAAACTGCAGTCAAAACCAACAAAAACAAATGCAGATTTCACTGGCCGGCCTTTTTCACCATTACATGTATAATCTTGTTCTACCTCCAAGCCAGTTAGTCTTAACCAAGTACCTTTAAGAATCAGAAAATTCAGGACTATAAAATGCTCTTTTTTTGTTGTTTTTATCTAGTCATTTCAGTTACATCTGATTCCTTTTGACTCCAGTTATAGGAATCTGAAGATTTTCCCTGCCCCTAGGCCCCTTGATAGGCTTAAGTGGCTCTGAGAAACTTCCTTGATTGGAAAGTATATTTTACCCCCAATAGGCTGAATGTGGTCACATAGAGCCTGTGGTGGGAGGCTTGTTCTTCAGGAATGCCCACACCTTATGACTTTGTGATTTGGTAGTGGGTCAAGAGGGCTGTGACTTTCTCTGATCCAGGAGAAGGCTATATATGCCCTGATGGGAGTTTTTGCTTTTGGGCTCACTTTGAGAAGAGTTCTGATATTTGGCCAGACGAGACTTTGGGAAGCTGTTGAGCCCTCTGGCTTTGAAAAACCCAGATGTTGGTGCTTCCCTCTCTAGTAACTGAATAGGTATGGATGTAGTGGTCGGATGGTTGGAAGCCCCGTCTGCTGATATGTTTCTTTGCTTGTAACTTCTGCTTTTAACTTCTGTTTGTATTCTGTTTTCATTCTCTGAAGTTCAGGGTGCTGACTTTTCCCCCTGAACTAGGTAAATGATATATTTTTGATTGATTAAAGTAAGATTGTTAACCCATTTTGAATTGCTTTCCTTTAGAAAAGCATATCTAAGAACCTGTGCTAGCAGCCACCCTGGATGTGCTAGGGGGCTTGCTGATACAACTCCATTTGGAGTTTTCTTGGGAAAGATACTGAAGTGGTTTGCTATTTCATTCTCCAGCTCATTTTACAGATGAAAAAACTGAGGCAAACAGGGTTAAGTGATTTGTCTAAAGTGACACAGCTAGTATGTGTCTGAGACTGAATTTAAACTTAGGTTTTCCTGACTCCAGGCCAGGCACTATGTCGCTAGTTTCCCTATAAAAGGATCTTGAGGCCTTGAAAACAGAGCTATGATAATTGCGTCTGAAGACTTTCCTAACTGGCAGCACTGACCCTTACTATAGTGTACCTTCTCATTGATTTTGAGTTGCTGACTTGCACTTTCCTATTTGTACTTTGTTTTTCAGCTTTGAGGATTTTGGACCCCTTCATCCTTCATATACAGTGAACTTTCGGTTCCCAAAGGAATTGCTTCGTTTTGTATAGTTCCTATACAATCTGGATTGCATCCTTATTTCACCCCACTCTCCTTTCCATACTCCAAGGAAATCTGATTTCTTATTACTCATTTGGATCCCATCTTGCTTGTCTGTGATGTCTTATGTACCTTATATTTCACAACTCTTTCCACGATAGCATGGACTTGAATCTTGACTCTGTTACTTATTGGTGGTATGATTTTGACCAAGTCATGGAATATCTCTAGGTCTCCATTTCCTCATGGAATAAATTATATTGCAGCTCCCTTCCAGTTCTAGAAGTATTATCATATTATTTTATAGAATCCTGTTGAAATTCTTTCTGTCCTGTGAGGCCTACTTTTAGGACTGCTTTCTCCAAGAAGCCTTCCATCTTCTTCCTGGCTTTGGTTTTCTCTTTATAACTAAGAATCTTTGCTACCATTTTATATGGATCATACTATACTTTATAACTGTATGCATGTTAAAAGTATGTAACTTATGTAAGTGTATGCAAATATAATTTGTCTTTGCCCATTAAATTGTGACCTCTTTGAATATTGTATTTTATTTGCATATACTTAAGCACAGTATTAGGGTTAGAGGCGGCTAGGTGGCACAGTGGATAGAACACTGGGCCTGGAGTCAGGAAGACTCCTCTTCCTGAGTTCAAATCTGGCCTCAGACACTCACTAGTTATGTGACTCTGGGCAAGTCACTTAACCTTTTTTGCTTTCATTTCCTTATCTGTAAAATAAGCTGGAGAAGGAAGTAGTGAATCATTGCAGCATCTTTGCCAATAAAACCCCAAATGAAATCATGAGTCTGACACCACTGAAAGATGAGTGAACAAAAATGATCACAATCGTAGCTATCAGGCTAGCTTCAGAATCTAGAAGACCTGTGCTTATGTGCTGCCTCTGACGCGCACCTGCCATAGGACCATAGAAAAGACATTTCACTTCTCAGTGTCCCAGACAACTTTTTATGACTACAAGATAGAGATAGCAGGATTTTCCTACACTTAAGAAATCACAGATTCAGACAAAAAAAGGGACAACTCTCCCCCTATCATCAGATAATACACATAATAGGCACCTTATAATCTGTGTTGGATAGAATTAAATTGAACTTAACTCTTAGACTCTGTTTTGTCCAATTATATTTTTCTTTTCATTTTTTCAAGCAATATTTTATTCCCCCCATTATATGTTAAACCATTTTTAAACTTAAAAAAGTTTTGAATTACAAATTCTATCCCTACTCCCCTTCCCTCCCTGAGATCACAAGTAATCTGATGTAGGCTATACATGTGCAATCAGGTAAAACATTTTCATATCAGTAATTTTGTACAGGAAGACCCAAGTAAAAAAAGGATGAAAGGAAGAAAGTGAAAAATTATATGCTATAGTCTGTATCTAGTCAATATCATTTTTGTCTCTGGAGGCAGATAGTATGCTTCATCTTAAGTCCTCTTGGATTGTCTTGGATCATTGTATTACTGAGGATATCTAAGTCACTCACAGTTGATTGTCATATAATATGACTGTTACTGTTCTCCTGGTTCTGCTCAACTTCACTTTGCATCAGTTCATTTAAGTCTTTCCAGGTCTTTTTGAAATCATCCCACTTGTCATTTCTTATAGCACAATAAAATTCCATCACAATGCATATCATAGCTTGTTCAGCTATTCTCCAATTGAAGAATATCCCTTCAATTTCCAATTCTTTGCCACCACAAAAAACTACTATGAATATTTTTTGTACAAATAGATCCATCCCTCCCTTTTATATCTCTTTGGGATATAGATCTAGCAGTGGTATTGCTGAATTAAAGGGTATGCGCAGTTTTGCAGTCCTTTGGGCATAGTTCCAAATTGTTCTCCAGAACAATTAGATCAGTTTACAACTTCACAAACAGTGCATTAATGTCCCAATTTCCTCACATCCCCTACAATGTTTATAATTATTTTTTATCGTACTAACTAGTCTGATGTTTTAAATTGAACTTTTCAGAGTTGTTTTAATTTTCATTTCTCTAATAAAAAATAATTTGGAGCATTTTTTCATATGACTAAAGGTGATGTTGATTTCTTTGTCTGAAAACTATCTGACCATTTATCAATTGGGGAATGACTCACATTTTTATAAATTTTATTCAGTTCTCTATACATTTGAGACATGAAGCATTTATCAGATGCTTGTTACAAAATTTCCACCCAGTTTTCTGCTATCCCCTTAATTTTGGTTGTGTTGGTTTTGTTAGTGCAATTTTTTAATCTTACATAATAAAAACAATTTATTTTGCATTTTTAAATTCTCTCTATATTTTGTTCGGTCCTAAATCCTTCCCTTATCCGTAGATCTGACAGCTAAGCTATTCTATGCTCTTGTAAGTTGCTTATGGTATCAACTTTTATGTGGAAATCATATATCCATTTTGACCTTGTCTTTGTAGGCTATGTGAGATGTTGATCTATAAACAGTTTTTTCCATACTATAGTCCAGTTTTTCCCCTGTACTTTGTCAAATAAGGAATTCTTGTTCCAAAAGGTTGGATCTTTGGGTGTATTATATACTATATTGCATACTAAATGACTATGGTTATTTGCCATAATGTAATGTGTGCTTAATCTATTCCACTGATCCATTACATTATTTCTTAGCCAGTACCAGATTGGATAATTACTGCTTTATACACTTATATTTTCCTACCACTCATGAACAGGAACCTTTCTTTCCTCCCAACATTATGGTTGCTGAAAGAAACCCAAATCATTAATAAGGATTTTCTTCTCACACACTCAGGAATACTCCATTCTGCAATGACCCAGTCTTCTGCTGACTGCTCCAGTTCACTCCTAGGGTTGCAGCCCTTCTTGTATTATGATACTCCAAACTTGATTTATTAAAACCTTTGTGCATTCCATGGAATCTTTAGATATTTTTATATGTAAAAAGTCTCACTTTTTTGATGCACAGCTCTAAAGTGTTCATATTGATGAAGACTCATGACTGGCTTCCCCTATTCTCATGAAGGCAGCTAAACATCACAGTGGATAGAATTCTGGGTCTGGTGTCAGGAAGACCTTTGTTCAAATCCAGCCTCAGACATTTAATAGCTATGGGAACCTGGTCAATCACTGAAATTTTGTCTCATTTTAAAATAGAGATCATAATAGCACTCACTTCACAAGAGTGTAGTGAATATCAAATGAGATAATAATAAATGCTTATTCCCTCTCTCATCTCCTGAGTCTTTTCAACAGCAATAAAGCAGGAGCCTCATTTCATTTTTTTGTGGGAAGGACAATATCTATGATTTCATACATGTAGGAAAATCCCAGTAAGGAAAGTCCTTCTGACAATGTTGATCATTATATACATTAATCCTTTCAGTTTTCCAGTTAAGTTACTTGCCTAGGGTCACTCTGCCAGTTTATGACAGAAGCAGGACTGGAACCTAAATCTCCTTGACTCTGAAGTCGTCTCTTTATCCACTTTCACATGTATAACAACAAACACCCCAGCATAACCAGGATGGCTGCTAGCACAGTTCTTTGATCTGCTTTCTTTAAGGAAAGCAGCTTTAAAGGGGTCAACAATCTTTAATTAAACATATATATATATATATATATATATGTATATATGAAAATAACACAATAAAACAGTCCAACTGACAGGACTTCTAGCTGTCTGACTGTTACATAGTTACCAGAGAGAGAAGCACCAACCTCTCAGTTTTCAAAGTTGGGAGGCTAGACAGCTACCCAGAGTCTCATCTGGCCAAATCACACAACTCTTCCCATAAGTGAGCCCCAAAGCAAAATGCTAATCTCAGAGTACATATACCCTTCTTCAGGGTCAGAGGACATTGCAACCTTTGTGACCTATTGCCCAATTACAAAGTAACAAAAGGTGTGGGCTTTCCTGAAAAACAAGTCTTCTCCCAATCAAGGTCCTCCTGTTGAATTCCATTTGAGGTCCATTAAGAGGCAGGGAAGATCTGCAAATTCCCTTACCATTATAACATGTGTGCTTGCATTTCAGAAAATGTGGGTGAAAGATCAGTATGTAAGGTCATAAAAAACCAGTACGGAAAAACAATAATCTAGCCTGTTTTAGACCACAGATCTTCTTTCAATCATAGAAAAGAAAGACATAAAATGTAAAATTAGATATTTTTATACAACTGAATTCATTTTTTGGATGGAACCTATGATTTTATGCATATAGAGAACTTCCTTCCATGGAATTTCATTCTAACAATGCAGATTTCTAACTGTTCTACAATTTTTGGTCTTAGAGCATTCCCTAGGGCAGTAAGACATTAAGTAACCAGTCCAAGGATACAACCAGTATACATTAGAAGCAAGATGTATACCTAGGTCTTCTTAACTCCTGAAGCTGTCTCTCTATTTACCATGATATTCTACTCATAAATAAAAAATGCTGCAAGCAATTAATTTATAGCTTTTAAAAATCTCTGTTCTACCTATTGTCCTCATTTGTGCATGTCCAAAATGAACCCTAAGAACTCCTTGCACTGATTTCTCTGAATGGCTCTGAATGAGCTCTGTTTCTATTGCTACAGGATACTCCCTTATTATTTTAAGTGATTGGTTCTTGGAAGGAAGCTCATAGTCAGAAAATTGCCATAATATTGCATCTGTTTTTTTTAAACAAAAACAGACAAGAATAACACAAATTAATACCTCATCATAATTGCTCTCTCTACCTGCACTCTCAAAAGCAGCAGCAATAATATTTCTAAGTAGCCAAAATGTCACTCTGAATGCCAGGGTGAATGAATTAGTTCAATACCCAGAGTTAACCATGCTAGGAAACCACACAAAAATAAAATGTACTGAACTTCCAGTGGAAATTATTGAAATAATTTATGCTCTGGGCAAAAAACAATGTATCAATTAGCAACATCAGAGCAATTTGCAAAGAGTACCATTAGTTCAGACAACAGAGAAATCTACATTTCTTTTTCATTTGTTCAGTATGCCTTTTGATGGGTTGTAATTGGATAAAACACATGTTAAAATGTCTTGAAAAAGGAGTCTCCAATGAAGACCCATCCATCAACTTGGTTTGAGTGGGCGCCATGACTAATGGCCTCACCTAAGAGGATGCCATTCATTCTTTCCTCTGAGTATTCTGTGGTACATTCATGAAGATATATCCTGTCTTTGCTTCAGGCATAGAATATAGAGAACTGGTGATATGGAGATCTACTTGGAGTTAGAAAAACCTGGGTTCCACTCTCTTTGACATTTAGTCATTGTGTGAACATGGGGAAGTTCCTGTGTCTCAATCAACCAACATTTATTAAGTGCCTACCATGTGCCAGGCACTGTGTTAAGGAATGGGGATACAAAAAGAGGGAAAAGACTGTCCCTGCCCTCTTTTGTAAAATAAGCACAATGGTACCCATTTCACAGGGCTATTTTGAGGCTCAAATAAAAAAGTGTATGTATAATTCTGCACAAAACAATTCATAATTTGCATTCGATTTATTCCTTTCCCTTTCTTTTTTAATACTTGGAAGAAATCAAGGAAACATGAGCATTGTCAAGTTATTGAAGGGTTTTTCACATAGAATTGGAATTCACTTTCTGCTTAGGTACAAAATGAAGAACTAGGAATAATGGCTAGAGGTTGGAAAAGGGAAAATTTAGGTGCAATGTAAAAACATATATCCTAAAAATAGCTATCCAAAAGTAGGATGAGTTGGGTTTAGAAGTAATGAGTCTCACTGGGAATCTTCAGACAATGACATGATAATCACTTGTCAGATAGGTTGTAGAGGTGGTTTTTATTTATGAATGGATTGAATTGTTTACTGATTATCATCTTCTCAACAGCTACATTTCCACATGGGACTGTGGCCTTTAACCAGATTGTAAGCCTTTTGGCTATACTGATCAATGAATATCTCATCTGGCCTTCTACATAATTTCCTCTTGTTAGAATATGAACTCTAGTCTTTGTTTTTGTATTTGCATTCCAGCACTTAGAGCTTAGTACAGTGTTTGGTACATGGTAGGCACTTAAATGCTTTTTCATTCTTTCATTCATTGGATTAATTGACCTCTAAAGTCCAGATTCCGTTATCTAGAGTTAGAAGTGACTACTGATAAAAATGTGGTACCAAGGACAGAGACCTATTGATCTTCACTGGAAACCCTATCTAGGTTGACATGGATTTATTAATTTCTTTTGAATCCTGTTTCTATTTTCCTTTAATATTGATTAGCCTAGATTTTTCTATCTTACCATAGCATAAGAAACATTATCAAATGCCTCACTAGATTCTAGCGTGAATATGTCTATGCCTTTGCTTAGCCTCCTAATTTAATGACCGTATCTGAGAAGGAAAGGAAAGCAGTCTAACTATTAACAGTGGTTAATTTTGAACACAATATTAGTAATATTAATTATGGCTGTCTTTGATAACAGAATCTTTCTAATGAGTAGTCTCATAAAAAAATTTTCACAGGAAAACTTATATCTCCTTAGTTTTCCTTCTGTCCAGAACCTAGTGTCCAGGGAATAGAAATCTTGACCAACACCCTCCTCATCCTCCCCAAAACAGGGGTGTTGTAATATGCTACATTCACTATAAGTGACTTAAATACCCATGCAACATGGGACAAAAGCCAAGAGGATGACTTATTTCAAATTAAGGCATTTGAAGGGGAAACATTGTATTCCCTATACCTAGCTACAGGTCTGACTTCTGCAGTTTAAATTACTCTTTAAGGGATTTTGGACTGATCAGTAAATTACAACTTTCATTTTTACCTCTCATCTCCAATCCGCTCAATTTATCTCCCTCCTTTCCTCTCCATGTTTTATTACACACGCTGAGATTTCGGTTACTTTGCTATGGAAAGTTGAAGTTAGTACAAGTTCAGTGCTTTTTCAGTTGGATTCATGAAGGCACAAGAAGATGAAATGGATTATGCCCACATGGAACCATTATGTGGAACAATAACATGAAGCAATAGCCATAATGTGGACCAATAATGTGGGGTAATAATAGGGGTCTGGAATATAGGAAAATAACATGGGATAATAATGTAGAATGATCATTTGAGACAATAACATAGGTCAACAATATAGAGCAATGAAATATATAAAATGATTAGACCTGTTTTGGTGCCCTGACTCCCTTACTTTATTCTTATAGTCACCGCTCTTCAGAGGGAGTGAAACTCAGATAATTCCATGCCTGGATCCTGGTTCAGCTACTTACAGGATCATAAGATTTAGAGGAAAGTATAGTTTTAGAGATAATATAGTCAACTCTTATATTCTACAGATGAAGAAACTAAAGCCCAGGGAGTTTAAGTGACCTGTTCCAGGTCACACCAGAATATTATCAAGCTGGGATTTAAAACCAGGATATCTAGCACAATCTTTGTACATACTGTGCTGCCTCTATGTACAGCATCACCATGGACAGGTCATTTCATGAATATTGCCAACAGAGAGGATGGTTTGTGAGAGATTTGTGGAGCTAGATAAAATTATCTTTGTCACTGAAACTGGAAATTATTTCTGGGAAAACTTTTTAAACACTGAGACAGAAGAGTCTTCCTAATAAAGATATGGTAGGAAGGCTAAGTGGTTCTGGAGTCCTGAGTTACTCTACTTTACCATTTGTCAACAGACAACATAGTATAGTGGAAAGGACATTAGGCTTTGATTTGGGTGACCTGGATCCAAGCTCTTGTTCCAGAATTTCCTAGTTGTCTGACTTGAAGCAAAGTAATTGATCTCTCTGGGCCCCAGTTTTCTTATCTACAGAATGGGGATAAAAAAACCTGGTGTACTCTCCTTTGGGATTGGGCCAATCTGCAATCTTTGTCATTACCGTTATTCACCCTTAAAAGTGGGAAAGGAAGTTGTAGGTCATTTGCTCATGATGAAGGGTAGATGATAAACTCTACTTATACCTTGCTATGATCTGCAAAACTTCTACCATACTGCTGTGGAAAGCACTTTATCTAAAGTAGTGGACTACAATCTCAATGTGAATCAATAATGTGATATGGCAGCCAAAAAAGCCCATGTGATCTTGGAATGCATTGAGATGGGTACAGCTAACAGGATCAGAGGTGACTCAACTGTTCCTTCAAATTATGGTGCTGGAGAAGACTTTTGAGAGTTCTTTTGTCATCAAGGAGATAAAATCAATCAATAATTAAAGAAATTAATTCCAATTATTTCTTAGATGGACAAATATTAAAGATGAAGCTTAAATAGTTTGACCATATAATGAGAAGACTGGGCTCACTGGAAAAGATTATGATGTTGGGAATGATTGGAAACAAAAAGAGCAGGGGATAGCACAGGATAAGATGGATGGCTATTGTGATGGGAACAATGTACATGAGCTTGGACAGACTTTGGGAGATAGTGGAGGACAGAAAAGCGTGGTTTGCTATGGTCCATGTGGTCATGACGAGTTGGACATGACTGACTGACTGAATAACAGTGAGATTCAACTGTATTCGATCTTCATCAGGCCACAGCTGGGGAACACTATATTTAGGGTTCTGCCATTTTTGAAAGGCATTGATGAACTGGAAAAATCAAGGGCTAGGGCAACTAGAATGGTCAGTGAAAAGCCTTGAAGTGATGTCAGTGTCACTTAAAGGAACTGGGAGCATTGAGCCTAAGAAAGAGAAAACCCAGGGGTCACATGAGAACTATCTTCAAATGCTTAAAGGACAATCATATGAGAGAGAGATAGACTTGCTCTATTTGGACCCAGAGGTAGGAACTTTGAATGGAAGTTGCAAAGGAGCAAATTTAGACTTGAGGGAGTTGAGATACATCCTAATGAGTTGAGCTAAACCAAAGGGGAGAAATCTGCTTTGAGAGGTAGTGGATTACCCTTCATGCTAGGTGATCCATTGTGAGGAGTGATGTACTAAGGATTCTTTTTTTTAAAGCAGGGTAGGGAGGAGGGTTAGAAAGTATGACCCCTAAAGTTCCTTCCAACTCCAAAATTTGATTAGTCTATAATTTTTTGAAAGTAAAACTTTAGCACCATCCAGGAGAGCAAATCATGGTTCCAACCATTTTAGGGGTGTTCTGGGAGCTGAAAGGGGATCAGATGTAGTCCACCAAAGAGGAAGAAAGGGGCATGGAAAAGGAATTAGACTTCCACTCAGATAATTTTGATCCAAATCTTGCCCTGGCATTTGTTAGTTGTTTGAGCATAAGCAAATCACTTAACCTTTCAGAGCCCACTTTCCTTATCTGTAAAACAGGGACACAAATACCCATTCTGTCTATGTCACTATATAAGAAAAGCACTTTGTAAACCATTAAGTGTTACAGAAATGACAGCCATTATTATTTTTGATGGGTCAAGCCCATTGCAAGAGGTCCTACTGTTGCTATGGATATTTGAACATTTCCAGCCAACAAAATGGTACAGAATTGTGAAAAGGAATCCTGAAATGAAAATGAATGAAAACCTTTGTAAGTCACGTGTCACACTCAGTCCTCAGGACCCTTCATCCTTATATTCCTCAGTGCTAAAACTACCCCATTGTTTCATTTTTAATTAAAGACAACATTTCCTGATCATGTTAAAGATGATTTTCTACATGTAATGTATCACAAATGAAAGAAATTCTGCATTGAAAAACAGCCCAACTATTGCAGTCAATTCATTAGACATTTATTACTTAACAACAGTCTCTTTCCCCTTTGTATGTAATTTCGCTTCACCTTAGCTCATTATACAAAGTTCTTTCCTCCACCCCCTACCTTTTGCACACTATAATTATTACTTCAGCACAATTCCATCCTACAGCCACTAAAGTTATCAGTTATAGTGTCACACCATTTCTGTTTTCTTTTTTCTCATGCCGCGAAATGAACTTTTAACTCTGCTCTCTGATTTGGAATGTAGCAAATGCAAAAACCCTTGATTTTTATCTCAGTGAAAACAGGATTCCCATGAGTTAGAAAGCATCCATAATGATACCTGGCGTAACCTGTATTCTCTCTCAACTCCAATCCTTGGGTCCATTAACCTCTTCCTAGAAGTCACTGGGTGGAGGACATCTGCCCTGTTCCCCTATACCCATGAGTCCTTACCACCTGCCCTGCTATGTCGCATGCTGAACCCCACATGCCACCTGGCATTTCCATCTGCTCCAAAGCTATATGGGTTGTCTTCCCCTAAATCAAGTCAGTTAGTATGTAACAAGTACCTACTATGTGTCAGGTACTGTACTAAGCACTGG
>JAQQSW010014506.1:0-12091 GCA_028646575.1 Pseudocheirus occidentalis | reverse complement strand
TTTTTTTTCTTCTCTCATGTTTGCATTTAAGTATAAAATATACAAAAATACAAAAAAAAATAAGCCAATAAACCCTCTTTCAGAATAACATTTTCAATATATAAAATAAAACACATAGAATTATTAAAGAAATGTATTATAGAAAAATATAGTTAATTTTTTTCTAGTTCACAGATTCCCTGACTATGACACTCACATCTTGTAGGTCATTTGCCTTCTACTTGTTTCATTTCCATAAAACATATCCCCATCCATAGACAATCATAAATTCATGTTGTTAATAATAACTGGGTCAAAGTAAATGATTGTGGATGAGGACACTATACAGTCATGGTGGGAGCAACTAGGAGTCATGAGACTGGCTCTAATCCTGGCTCTAATCTTAGCAGGTCATTTAATTTCATTTGGCCTTAGTTTCATCTATTCAACTCAACAAGCATTTTTAAGAGCCTGTTATATGACAAGTATAATCCTAGACATTGAGTATAAACAGCAAAAACAAAACTCAGTTTCTGTCCTTAAGGAGTTTACATTTGATTAGACAAATGTAAGAATATACAGAAAATTTAATGTGAAATATATACAAGGCACATAGAGTCTGGGATTGTAAATTAATTAGTATAGAGAAATTTTTCTGCCAATACTTATCAGTAACTAAAGTGAACTTTAGAGCTGCCTAGGCCCTAGAGGATTTATAGTCTGTCGTAAAGAATCATAAAGTCTGTGTCAGAGGCAGAATTTGAACCTAGGACTTCTAGCTTTGAAGCTAGCTCTCCAGGCACTATGCCATTTTGTCTCTTAAATTAAAAATAAAAATAAAAATAAATAAATAAATAAAAGATACAAAGTAAATTTCAGGGGAGGGAGATGGTCATTAGCAACTATGGGGATCTGGATAAATTTCCTAGAAGTAATGGAACTTTAACTGATTTTTTTAATAAAAATAGGAATTTTATCCGCCTATCATCTGTTTCTCTGAAAGCAAAAAAATAGGATAATTAACTTAAAGTCCCTTTCATTAAACTTGCAATCTCCTCTATGATATTAATGCAAGACTCATTATCTAGATAGCAAAACAGTTGCATTATCATCGTATAGCACATTTGATTAAAGTCTAGTCCACAGTTTTCTTTTGTAAATATAAAAAGATACGTGTTTTGTTTTCCAGTAATCTTAATTTCCAAATATATCCCCACCCCCTTTTCTAAAGAAAGAAAGAAACAAACAAAAGAAGGAAGTAAGGAAGGAAAAGAAAGGAAAAATGAAAGGAGAAAGAAAGAAAATAGAGCAAAATTTCAATACAGGAGAAAGTAAATTTCCAAGAGAGGCACCGAGAATTTTTTTTTTTAATAAAAGAGGGTGGCAGGCCAAATAAGTTTGGGAGCCTCTGCTCTATATCCATCATTATTTCTTATGGCACATTAATATTTTATTATATCTATGTACCATATTTGTTTAACCATTCTCCATTTGATGCACATCTATTTTGCTTCACATTCTTTGCTATCATAAAAAGGGATTCTGTGAATATTTTGGTGTTTATGAGACCTGTCTTCTGCCATTTTGGAGCATATACCTACAATAGGATCTCTGGCTTGAAGGGTATCAACATTTTAATCTCTTTCTTCATTTAATTCCAGAATTGCTTCCAGAATGGTGGAACCAATTTACAACTTCACCAACATTATATTATAGTCTCTCCAAAATTGCTTATTTATACCTTTTATGATCTGTATCAGTTTGTGTGAAGTGAAACCTCAAAGTTGTGTTGACATATTTATCTTATTACTAGTCATTCAGAGCAATATCTCCTATCAGCCTGCTGTTTTCAACTACTATGTAGAGTCCATTGGACACTGTCTCAGATTATTTTGCGTAATTGTGTGTTCTCTTAGCAAATTATGTCATTTCTCTCTCTACATCTCTAGCATCTGATTCCCTTTTGTCTCTGATGCAGTATAGACCTTCTTCATCTCCATGACTGTGTAATACTTTCAGCCTTTCCCTATCTCCCCTACTCTTCCTCATACAGCTCCCCTCCATCTTCTCATTTCCCTGGCCCCAAGTCACAATAATTTGCCTCCCCACTTTATACAGCTTGTCTCTACCTTACTAAAGTGTGATTGTCACCTCATTTTCGCTGCCAATTGTGGTTTTTCCTGGCAAATACTCATAGAACCAATTGAGCCTGGTACCACTTCATAATTTGATTATCAATTCAATACATTAATCCATTTCCATCAAAAACAATCTTCTCTCTATTCCTCCTGCTTGACCCACAGTTTTCCATCTTTTTATTGACTGTTGCCTCATGTCTGGGATGGACTACCCCCTCCACAAGTAATCTTCCTCTTAAGAGACAACTCAAGATTCACGTTCTATACACAAAACCTTTTTCCAGACGAACTAATGTTACCCTCCCTGCTTGCCTCCATTTCAACCTTGTCTCCTCTTGTATTTAATTACTTTTTAAATGTATTTTATGTTTATCATATAGAATGTATGTGTGTGTGTGTATATAGATATATATATATACTATCTCATCCAATAGAATGTAAGACATATAACAGTGAGACTGCTTCTTTTCTTTTTCATTTTTAAAATATTTCTATCTCCAAAATAGACCATAGCACTCAGAACATAATAGACACTTAATAAATGCATGTTGATTGATTGATTCTAAAGAAATCAGGATTGTGGGAATTTCTGTCTTAATGCTATCCTGATGAAAAGATTGGATATGACAGAATATATCAAAGTTGTTTTTGTGCTTCAAGTTTGGTTCTCACTTTTTTTTAATGTGTGACCTTTTCTCTATTCAAGTGTTCTTTCTTTCTTCCTTATTAGCATCATCTCTGTTTCCTTCTTACTGGTTTCTGGAGGTGGATGCATGTAGGAAAATTGCTTTCTTGTCATTTATTACAGCTATAATTATTTCTCAGCCTTTGCCTCCAGCACCATGGTGGCTCTTGTTAAATTTGCAGGTATGTTAAGTTTAACTTTTCTTCCAACTTCCCTATAAGGTTTTTTTTTAAATCTGTTTGGCAGACATAAATGAGGTGAAGCACTTTGAGCCGGTCACATGCTTGTGACAGTTAAGCTTGAGAAACGATTGGGCCCGATAATAAAAACAGCTTGAGCTGTGATTGCCCTTCAATTTCCACATAGTTTAATAAAATAGGGATATAAAACATATGCAAAGTTGATACACAGAGGAAAATAGAAAAATTGGTGTCCTACCAAGAGTCCTGTCAGGCACACATCTCATGAATACTACTATAGCTGGGTGAGCTGCCAACTGCTGGAAGCAAAACTGTTTCTCACCCGAGAAGGTATTGTCTCATCTGTGCTGCTTTCATGGCCCCTGCAGCTCACAGGTGCATCAAATCATGCAGGAAGAGTAAAGGTAAGGCAGGGTTGTCCATGGTCACCATGCTCCCCTGGGATAGGTGAAACCATTGTAGAGGAAATAATGAGCTCATCTAAGTTATTTTGATTGCCAAGGCTCCTCAGAATTTGTTCTGCTTGATACCACATCCTATTCCATTGTGCTTTTTTAAGAAATGGTCTCAGCCTTCACTTTGTTATCCCTTTTTTATCATAGTGTATTACCACAGACCAAACCAACTGGCTCGCCCCTAAACAGAACCTTAAGAACCTTCAGTCTCTGTTCTTAGTTTGGGGTTGTGCCCTTGAGTACTTTGGTTCAGTTTGATTGTCTCTAATTGATAGGGAATCTTCCCTTTGATCCACTGGGTTGCCTATCTCCTCATCAAAGACTTGGTGCTTCTGGTTTGCCCTGATGCATCTAAAGCCCCCTGGGATGTTTGTTCCTAAGTCTGGAGAGAACTCTCAGAGTCATAAAATCTCAGTCAGAAAGAATCTCAGAAGTTACCTAGTCCATTGAAGGATCTAGGAATGTCTATCATGGTGTCTTAAGTGAGAAAATTTCCCAACTTGTACCAGCTGTTGTGTTTACCGTACCTGAACATCTGTTGGAATTCCAGGACTCTTGTCAATCTTACAAAAGATAAAAAGACTGACAAAAAGACTTAGGCCCCTGAAAATCTGTTTCTCACAAAACATCTACATTGTTTTGCTTAGCAGGGAAACATTCAATTGTGTTTCCTCCAAATCCTCCCTAAAATACTACCTTTCAATAGCCAGAGTTTATGTAACTTGTATGAGTGTGTGTGTGTGTGTGTGTGTGTGTATAAAAAATAGACTTCTAAAACATATCCTAACCATATGAGGCATAACGTTATTCCTTAAGAGGATTATAATATATAACAATTGATCCTACCTGGACCATGAGCTTCTTAATTGTAAGCTCTCTAAAAGCAGGGGGCACATCTTCTAATTCTCTGTGCCCTCTACAGTAAGTAGCTCATATGCTTGTGTCATGTGAAGAGGGATGGAAGTTCTCAAGCACAGTTTCATGCCCACAATTATGACACCAGGAAGCTGCTATTCACTTGAGAATCTCACATTTTGGACTTTCTTTGCTCACTTTCCTTATGATAAGATGGTACACCATGCGGTGTGACTATGGGGAAAAGACAAAGAAGAAAAGGAAGCTTCAGGGATTTAAAAAAAAAAGTGACAGATGGGAAAATCAAGAAGCCCCTGGGCTCATTCATCAGTTGACTAATTAATTGATGCTGCAGATCTGCTGAATTGTGGGATTTATAACTAAGCTAGAATAATAAACACTATTATTTTGGAAAAGCAAGATATTCATTTTTCATTATTATCTAATTAGAAAGATATAATGCCTTAATGATTAAACAATGGAAAGTTTTGAAATGAGATCTGCTGTTTTCATTCTATTTTACAATTGGTACCTTTTAATGTACTAAATTTATAGGAAAGAGATGTTCATTAAATAGGTCGATATAATGGACAATATAGATAAATCTATATTTGCAGTAAATTACTAGAACTGCAATCTATTTTAATATCTTACGATTCAGTGGGATAAGAAGGGATCTGAATTTTAATTTTTACCTTCCCACTCATATGAAATCCAAAAGTCACCTAAACTCTTTGGTTCTTAATTCTTTTTCTTTTAATCTGTAAAATGAAGGAGTTCGATAGGTGAAGCACATGATTCATTTCCAATTATTGTGTTATTCTATTATTATATGATATGTTACTGATACAAATTTTCTTTAAATTCACCTGCAAAATAATAAATATTATTAATTTACTTTAAAATATTGCATACAAGAAGAAAAAATTGAAGGAATTTGAGTAGGCAATGAGGAAATAAAACTATGATATGATGGTACACTTAGAGAATCAACCAAAAAAAAAAAACTAGTTGAAACTTCACAATGGGAATGGTAATTTGAAAATCTTCTCTGCCCCTTAATAGACCTCGGGGTAAGTTTGAGGACCTCCCCTGCTTTGAAAGTAAACTCTTCCCTCTACTAGGCTGAACATAATCACATGGAGCCTGTGATAGAGGGAATTTGCTAAAAGGTGGAGCAGAGCCCACAGGAAGCTGGTCAGAGAAAGCCAGAAGATAGGGGAGAGAGGAGCTCAGACAAGGAGATAGAGAGGTTTGTGAGTAAATATTGATCGTGTATTGGTTTATGGGAAGGCTGAAAGATCCTGTGGTTCTCAGCATTATTATGGCTTCTGAATATATTTGGTTCTATGATGGAATCAGCTTACTGGTTTGGGGATTGGGTTTTCTGGTGTCTAAATAAATACTTCAGTTCTATCCTCTATCTGGAAAGTTTGGTATATTTTGCAATCAAATGTCATGCAATACTTATAGTCATGGTCTTTATCGTGATTGTGGGCACTGTAAATATTGCATTCATGCTACAAACTTTAGCCAAGTTGCAGGCTATAAAAATAAACCCACATAGATCATCAGCATTTCTACCAACAAAATCCAGCACAAAGAGATAAATTCCATTTAAAATCACCATAGACAATATAAAATACTTCAGAGTCTACCTGCTAAGACACATTCAGGAATTATATAAACACAATTACAAAACGCATTTCACACAAATAAAATCAAATCTGAACAATTGGGAAAAATATTAATTTCTTATGGATAAGCCAGGCCAATATAATAAAAATGACAATTCTACCTAAGTTAATTTACTTATTCAGTGTTATACCAATCAAACTCTGTGTGTGTGTGTGTGTGTGTGTGTGTGTGTGTGTGTTATAGACCTGGAAAAAATGATAATAAAAGTCATCCAGAACAATGGTTTAAAAAAATGTGAAGGAAGGTGGCCTAGCAGTATCAGATGTCAAACTGTATTATAAAGTAGTAACCAATAAAACAAGCTTGTACTGGCTAAGAAACAGATTAGTGGATCAGCTGAATAAATTAGGTACATAATACACAATAGTAAATAACCATAGTAATCTAGTGCTTGATAAAACTCAGAGATCTAAGCTTTTAAAACTGCTGGGAAAACTGAAAAACAGTTGGGTAGAAACTAGGTACACACCAACATCTCACATCATATTCCAAGATAAGGTCAACATGGGGACATAATTTAGACATAAAGGGTTCTACTATGAGCAAATTAGGAGACCATGGAATAGTTTACTAGTCAGATTTAAGGATAAGGAAAAAATTTATGACCAAACAAGAGATAGAGAGCATTATAAGATACAAAGTAGATTATCTTAATTATATTAAATTAAAAAGGTTTTGCAAAAACAAAAACCTGTTCAGTCAAGATTAGAAAGAAAGCAGAAAGCTGGAGGAAAAAAAAAACATTTACAGCAAGTTTCTTTGATAAAAGCCTCATTTCTCATATAAGTAGATATACATATCTATATCTCTATTGAGAAAGACAGAGAGAGAGAGAGAGAGAGAGAAATAGATATATATAGAGAAATAGATATAGATATAGATAGACCAGGAAAAAATGATAATAAAAGTCATATGAAACAATGGTTAAAAAAAATGTGAAGGAAGGTGGCCTAGTAGTGCCAGATCTCAAACTGTATTATAAAATGGTAATCAACAAAACAAGCTTGTAGTGGCTAAGAAATAGATTGGTGGATTAGCTGAACAGATTAGGTATTAGAATAGATATATAATTGAGTCAAATTTATAAGACAAGTCATTGTCCAATTTATAAATGGTCAAAGGATATGAATAGGCAGTTTTCCCATGAAGAAATCAAAGCTATCTTTAGTCATATGAAAAAAATGCTCCAAATTACTATTGATTAGAGTGACACAATTGAAGACATCTCTGAGGTTCTACCTCACACCTATCAGATTGACTAGTATGACAGAAAAAAAAGTGACAAATGTTGGAGGGGATGTAGGAAAACTGGGATACTAATGGACTCACTGTTGGTGAAATTTTGAATTGATCCAACCATTCTGAGCAATTTGGAACTATGCCCAAAGATCTATAAATCTGTGCATACCTTTAACTCAGCAATATCACTTCTAGGTTTGTATCCCAAAGATTTCTAAAAAAGGAAAAATATCTACATGTACAAAAATATTTTTTGTAGTTCTTTTTCTGGTGGCCAAAAAAAAAAATGGATATTGTGGAAATGCCCATCAATTGCAGAATGCCACACGGTAGGCAATTGTAATGTAATACTATTTTACCATAAGAAATGATGAGCAGGATGCTTTGAGAAAAACCTGGAAAGACTAACATGAACTGATGAAAGAGAAGTGAGCAGAACCAAGACAACATCGTACACAGTAAAAGCAATGTTGTACGTTAATCAACTAGGACCTAGTTATTCTCAGCAATACGATGATCCAGGACAATTCCATAGGACTCATGATGAGTAATGCTATCCACCTCCAGAGAAGGAATCAATGGAGTCTGAATGCAGATTGAAGCATACTATTTTTCACTTTATTTTTTATGGGTTTTTGTCTGTTTTCTTTTACAACGTGACTAATATGGAAATGTTTTATATAATTGTACTGCATAACCTATAGCAAAATGCTTACCATCTCAGAGAGAGAGGAAGGTATGGAGTAAGGGAGAGAAATTGAAACTCAAAATTTAAAAAAAAAGTTTAAAATATTTAACATGTAATTGGAAAAAATAAAATATTCATATTTTTAAAAATTAAAAAGTAAAATGTTGCATAGAATAAATAATAGAAAGCAGGCTATCAGGTGAGAAGACACTTGATATGAATAGATTGACATGTGCCTCTAACTTTTTTTATTTCAATTTAATGAAAAACTTACAACATTATAATTGTTGAGTTGAAAGATATTTTAGAGGTCAATGAGTCTAAGCTCCTTTTTGCAGAGGAGGAAACTGAGGCCCCAGATTAGTTAAATGACTTGCTGAAGGTCATACAGGGATTAAATGACAGAAACATTCTGACTCCAAATGTATCATGCTGCTAATTTGGGTTACTGGCATATTGCAGAATGTATCACTAGACAATAAAAAGAATATGCATTTAACCAAGATCGTTTTCAAAATTGCAGATTCTATCTGACAATCAATTTTACAAAGAAACTTCATATTGCTATGGAAGTTAACATCTAAAGTAGAGGATAGACTGAGTAGTTGGCAAAAAAAATGAGGATCAAGGAAGTGGAGGAGAGAGAGGGAGAGTTTGAGATTATCAAATACAAGTTTTCATTGGATTCCTTTCCCAATAGTGACAAACATTCCACTTTGTAGTCTCAGGTTGAGAAGTTTCAAATAGCCTAAACATTTATGCCAACCTTGAAATAAAATAACTAAGAAAACCCAAAGCAACCTCAGTTCTCTTTTTTCCCTTTAGTTTTGGTGTTATGAATTGCATCTAGAATCAATGTGGAAAAGTGAGCAATTTCACAGACATAAGGGAAACTCAGTTCAAGCTATTGTGAAAGCAGAGATAGGTGAGGAATTCATGTCTACATCAGGCACATGGCTGGGAAGAACTAATTCCTGAGTGTGCTCTCAATTTCTTGACTGGGAGAGAATATTAGTAAGACTTTCAATGCTGAGTTAAAGATAACATGGTCATGGAGGATAGGATCTAAAGAAGAATTCTCATAAAATATGAATGCAGCATTCACTGAGGTGGGACCTTTTTTAACCAAAAATGGGTTTGGTTTCTCACGGTTTATTGCTTTCTTATAGTATATGATAGACTGATGAATGGATCAAAAGAGAAATAGGTGGATAGATGGAGGTGGGGAGGGGGAGCGAGAGAGAGAGAGAGAGAGAGAGAGACAGAGACAGAGACAGAGACAGAGAGACAGAGAGAGACAGAGAGAGACAGAGACAGAGAGATTACATAGATCTTTAAGATTTCTATTAGTTTTTCCATAAATTCTCTAATTTTATTCTTACTACAATCTAGTGAAGTAGGTCCTATTATTATTCCCATTTTAGAGACAAGAAAACTGAAGCTAATAAAGGCTTGCCCATGATTATGCCCCTAAAAAATGACTGAGGCATTATTTGAGAGACGCTGTAAAAGAGAAAAAAACAAAGACAGGGACATAAAACAGAGGGAAATAGAATCAGAGAGACAGAGACAAATAGGCAGAGGCAGAAAGTCAAAGACAGCTAAAGACAGACAGAAAGAGAGGGAGAGAATTTCAGCTCCTTCCTTTCTTGGTATCTCCTTACCAGCTCCCTAGCTCAGACACTAGAGTCCATGCCCTGGAGAAATTTCTGCCTTGACCTCCTGCCCTCTGATTAATTACTGCCTCTCAAAAAAAATACTGTTTCAGGAAAGACTTAGCCATGCTTCACTTCAATCTCTCTCTTCTAAACACTTCTTCCACAACCCCTGATAATAACCTTTCCTCCCCCATCTCAACCCACTCTCAAATTCTGGAACCATGAACTATTATTAAGTCAGCTCTTCTATTTGTTTTTGTTTTTGTTTTGTTTTTCCTGAAAGGGGTATATTGATCTATGCCCCTGTAGCCTCACTCAACATCCCAGTGACTTTCTGGACAAGAGTGCTTCTCCTTGGCCACCACTCCCCATATATGTTATTTTCCCTCTTAAAATGTCAGTTCCTTGAAGACAGTGGCTCATCTTTTAGGGAACAGAGTGCTACACTTGCAGTCAAGAAGACCTGAATTCAAATTCTGCCCAATTTAACAGCAGTGTCTAAGATAAGTCATATAATCTTTCTCTGCCTCAGTTTCCAAAATTAGTACCTGAAGATCAAGGGAAATAGCATAAAGTGCTTTGTTTTACAAATCTTATAGTACTATAAAAATTAAAAATAAATAAAAATAGCTCTTATTATTTTTGCTCTTTTGTTTTTTGCATTTGTTTCTTAATTGCTTGGCACATAATCAGTGCCTAAAAATCCTTTTCTTTCACATAGATAGATAGATAGATAGATAGATAGATAGATAGATAGATAGATAGATAGGTAGATATGTTCCACTAAAGTCTCCCACCAATGTTTCAAGAGGGTGACCCTGGGTTTTTATTTCTATGTCAGTAAAGTAAAACCTCTGGCTGTTCATGCCAAACTGGAAAACTTCAAATACAGACACAAAAATGAGCTTTCCATCTGTTATCCAGGGATTAGCCTATGTAAGTGCAGAGAAGCTCATCACCAGAGTATTGTCCAGTAGGTGCTTTATTTTGTGTTTTTTCGTTTTTGTTTTTTTTTTTTTTTAGAAGAAACAACTCCTGAAGATCATCTGCGAAGGCACAGAAAGGACTGCAATCTGTATTTTATGAAAGCAAGTACACATATACGCTTTAAACCTACTGTTCCTTTCTACCCTACCCTACCCTTTCTACCCTTTTGGCGTCCAAAGAGCCTTTGTAAAAGTGCTTAGAGCCAATATTAAAAACTAATAATGGGATAACAACCTCTCATCTTCCCTCACCAAGAGACCTCCTGATTTTTAGGGAAGTCTAATTGGCTTCCTGTTGAATTGAGGACAGATTCCTGATCTCCTGTGCTTATACCATTCTATAGACCTATAACAATTGATTTATAATTAAACAGATGCTTGATTTGGACTCCAACTGAAGTATAATCTTAGTTCTGATGCTTAGACATCATCAAATTCCTTTACCTCTCTAAGAATGAATTTTCTTATCTGTAAGATGGAAAAAAATACCTGCCTGAGAAGATCATTGAAGAAATATTGTATGTGGTTTCTTTTGTGAATTATGATTCTTTCTTTTTTTAAAACTAAAAGGCAATAGGGTATTGTGCAAATGGTGCTTAGAGTCAAGAGAAACATGGGTCTAAATCTGAAACTCAATACTTATTAGCTATATGACAGAAAAATGTCAACCTCTCTAAGCTTCAATCTCTTCATTTTTAAAATAGGTACAATTGGGGGTGGCTAGGTGGTGCAGTGAGTAGAGCACCAGCCCTGAAGTCAGGAGGACCTGAGTTCAAATCCGGCCTCAGGCACTTGACACACTTACTAGCCCTGTGTCTTTGGGCAAGTGACTTAACCCCAATTGCCCTCCAAAAAGAAAAAAAGAAAAAATAAATAGGTACAATTATACCTATATTTAGCTACTTCATGGCACTCACTTAGCAATTAAATGAGGCAAGTACTTTACACAACTTAAAATGCTATAAAAATATTGGCTACTTGTAATAAGAGAAGTAATAGGGCATAATGGTTAGAGAATTGAACTCAGAATCAGGAAGACCTGGTTTCAAGTTCTGCCTCTGTCACATATTGCCTGTGTGATGGTAGACAAATCACTTAACCTCACTACCCCAGTTAATCCTACAACTAATGTTGCAAAGCAGATTTCCCAAGATCATTACCCCAACCCTTAATTGTGGCTTACTTAAAAAGTACTAGCTCCTATGGAGGAGGAAAGGATTTATAACTAAACAAGAAATAGACAACATTATGAAATGCAAAATGGATAGTTTTGATTACATTAAACTAAAAAAAAAAGTTTTTGAGCAAACAAAACCAATGCAACCAAGATTAGAAGGAAAGCAGAAAGCTGGAAGAAAAAAAATTTACAGCAAATATCTCTGATAAAGGCCTTCTTTCTCAAATATATGGAGAACCAAGTCAAGTTTATAAGAACATAAGTCATTCCCCAACTAAATGGTCAAAGGATATGAACAGACAGCTTTCGTTTGGGGGATTTTTTTTTTTTTTT
>JAQQSW010014505.1:0-12092 GCA_028646575.1 Pseudocheirus occidentalis | reverse complement strand
TATCAGCAAGCCCCCCTTCCAGGATTTCTGTGAGCATACAACAAGAAAGTCCTTCTTCAGGGCTTCTGCACCAACAGCCAGGTTCCAGGACCTCTATATCAGCAACACTGTCCACCATCAGGTGAATCTGGAAAAACAACATCAAAACAGACAGACAAAATACCAGCATCACAGCCATGCCTCCTTAGTTCTCAGCAGCTCCAGGTGGCAGTCCTCAAAAGTCCTGGGCAGCTCCAATGGGCTCTTAGCAGTCTCTCTCAGCAACTCAGGTTCAACAACACTGGATACTGCTCTCCCTAAAGTATTTTTTTTCTTCTGGCCTTCTCTGGGCTTGAGCCTTCGTTTCCATTCATGGCTCCTCCCAGGTCAGCCCCATCTCTTCACGTCAACCAGTCCATCCCACAAGTGGGATTTACAAGCTCTGGGTCTTAACACTCAACCCAAAAGCCAAGTTAATTCAAGGGCATCTCCAAATTCCATTACCATTGCACCATATCAAAGGACAAGATCATGCCTTATACTCTTCCATTGTCAGGCCATATCTGGAAGGATGCTCAGTTCTTGGCATCCTATTTAAGGAAAGATGTTGGCAAACTATACACTCTGTGTTGAGGATGGTGAGCAGGATTATTATGGGTTTCAAAACTGTGCCATATGCTATCATTTGAAGGACATAGGGATGTTTAGTCTGAAGAAGTAAATGCTTATGGGGCATTAAAACTACCAACAACAAAACCCAAACCTGAATTTAGTTTGATTGGACCCAGAGGAAAGAATTAAAAAGTTAAAATTACATAAAATTAGGTTTCTATTTGATATTAGGAATCTATCAAGACTATTATTAGAACTGTCTAAAATTACAATGGATTTCATTAACAGGTAGTAAATTACTATTCACTGGTGATCTTATTACCCTGAAGACACATTGTTGGGGGTGTTGTAGGAAAAGCTCCTCTTCTAGTATGACTTGAACAAGATAACTTCTGATGCTCTTTCATCTCCAAGATTCTGTTTTTCTTTGATGATATTGGTGATATTGAGTTCTTTTGAATTTGAAAAGAAAAACCATATCAAAGACTAAAGTGCAGTCACTCCTATAATATTATAGAGGCAAGAAAGGACTTCAGAGGAAAGTTGACCAAGTATTAGCCGTACAATCAAGTAAACTGGGTTTGAGTCTCAGACTTGAAATTTCCTAGCTATATGACCATCAGAAACCCACTTAACCTTTACTGTAGTCCACAAAAACTTACATATTTTTCAGTTGAGTTACTGCCTAAGTTTGCCTTTTCAATGTTGTATTTGCGAAGTGGCATTTCTCAGAGAGTAGAGGGGGAGGAAGAAGTATAAGATTTTTATTAATTATAACTACATTTCATATTGTTTTATGTTGCCTGATTCTCAACTGTAGAGATCTATTTGAATTTTGACTTCCATACTTCTTATAGGGTCTGAGTTACAATTATACAGCTATAATGATCAACGTCAGCTCTAATGATTAAACATAAAATAATAAATTCTTATTGACTCTGAACACATGATAAAATCAGCTCTGACATTTTTTCCTTTTTAAAAAAACCTCATCTTTGAGAAGAACTTGTGGCTTTTTCTTCCATTTAGCTCTAGCCCTTTAATTTGTGTCTTTTAATTTTTATCAAGAATGCTAATATTAAATACTTTAGTTTCTCCAGTAAAAATGACCATTGGACAAAAATTAGCCATTGATAGTGCTAATAGTTAAAACCATGAGTTTAGATGTCTATTATCTTTATACTTCTTAGCACTCTCTCCCCCTTTCTTAACATTTTCATACTGATACTACAGAAGCAGAGAATTGTGTCCTTGTCCATTTAATAAATTGCTGATTTTATTCTTTATCTGGTGGACAAATGTTTATTCACGAGCCTCTTTAAACTTAGTCTGGTGCTCATGGAATGATAAGCCCATAGATGTAGAAGAAACCTTAGAGGTAATTAAGTCCAACTCTTTCATTTCATAAATGAAGGAACTGAGTTACAGAGAAGTTGAATGACTTGTTCAGGGTCACACAGCTAGTAAGTGTCTAAGATTGAATTAAAAAACAGTTCTTGACTCTGAGTGGAGTGAACTCTATCCACCATACCATATTATCTAATCAGAAAACAGTAAGTCTCTGGGTCTACACTTGACATCTTTCCAGCTTGATCATAGAACATGCCAGAGATTGTGATCCATTAGTATAGCCTCCTAGAATCTAGGGTGTCCTCTATGCCACAAGAAGTTTTGGAATAAGACCTTTATGGAGGTTTTAGATATTATATGGTATTACAAATTCTAAAAAAGAAAGAATATCACTTTCATTTTATTTCCAAGAAAGTTGACTCCCTCAAATATAAGTACAAAAAATTCTTCCTTAATTACTTGGATGTAATAGTGTCTTAACTGCCTACAGGTAAGGGGTGGAAATGGGTACCTTCCTCCAGTTTCTTCTATTCCTACCTTAGGAAATGTGTTCTGATATTGAGTCTCACCACCAATGCTATGGCTCCTTGGGCAGTAAGTAAGAATCAATTCATTTGGATACCAAAGAGAAGTATCATCAGCTATTACCATTATCAGTTCAAAAGATTTATTAAGAACATATTCCCTAATCAAAGGGGAAAATGAATAGTATGCAAAAAAAATGCTGGCAGCTGAGCTATTGCAAGTAGGAAGGGCTCCTAGCGCAACTTTCAAGTGTCTGTTAACTGATTTCGAATGAGAATTATCGTTAAAAGGAATAAAGTTATTATCAGCATGAATCACAGACACAGAAACCTGTTAGCTTAATAATGTGGCAGAAAGTACTATTAATCTTTAGTGAAGCAATATTAATATATTGCCTAATCTAAGAAAAGGCTCCAATGTCTTGAAAGCTTGAAATCATTTTTGCTTCTGCCTCAAGTACTGAAATCATTCCCTCTTAAAATTTTAAATACTTTTATTTTATATATGCCTGTGAGTATTCTAACATAATTGCTGTCAATAGAGGTTCATTATCACCTTTAACTGTCCAGTAATGTCAAGCGCCAACATCATAAACCCTAAGATCAAAATATTTTAAAAATATGCCTCAGAAATGAAGGCCAGTAATGATTACTAAAACTAAAATACAGAATTTTAAGATTATATTATATCATATTCTCCTTCAGTACTTTGGCCACCTTTTAAGGGCTGATTTTCTTCTGTCTTTTAAAAGCCAAACACCCAAACAATCCCACTGAAAATTTTCTCTATTTTCCTTAAAATGTGAAAGATCCCACTGATCATTCTGAATTTCTTAAGTTAACATCATTCTAAATATCTTGCATCTGGACATTGCCTAAAAGTAACACATATTTAAAAGGATTATAGTGGAAGGAGTTTAGAATACAAAGGTCCCAAGCTGAATTCTGATACTTATTTACTGTGCAGATAATTTCATGCCTATGAGACTTAGTTTCCTCCTTTGTAAAATGGGAATAAATGTATCTTCCTAATTACCTTACAATGTAATTATGAGTAAAACACCATATAAATTATGTAACACTATATAAATGAGATAATAATCATCAGTTAATTGATCATTATTAATGAATGAAAAATATTAATAATGAATCCTAAATTGTACAAGGAAACAATAGAAACCATGCAAATGTCACTGTAGGCTGCAAAAATATAACACATATCAATTATGGAGAAAGTATGACCTAGTAGCTATGATGACCAGGGCCAGCCAGGTGTCTCAGTGGATGGAATACTGGACCTGGAGTCAAGAAGAAATTTAAATCAGGCCTCAGATACTTAGTAGCTGCATGACCCTGGACAAGTCACTTAACTTCTATTTACCTCAGTCTCCTCTTTTGTAAATTAAGGATGGTAATATTAGCACCTATTTCCCAGAACTGTTGTGAGGATCAAATGAGTTAATAGTTATAAGGCACTTAGTACATAGCAAGTATTACATAAATATTAGTTATTATTATACATCTGAAACTCACTATCTTTTATAAACTAACAGATGAATCTTCTGGCTACAAATATAGATTTTAAAATATCCTTTTGAATTCAAGATACACACTATAGTGGAAAGATCTCAGATAAAACTGTCGACCCCTGTTACCCAGAAAATAAAAATTTGTGAACACAAAGTTTCAAGAATTTAAAAGTGACATTGATATAATGAAAAACATCCCCTCATAATCTCCAAGCTATGTAGAATGAACAATGTTTCCAGATATAGAGGTCCAGCAGAAGATATAAAAACATGTGGGCACTGATGAAGTACAGATCATCCTTGCTTTCCTCTCTGCTATGGGGGTTATCCTAAAGATAACCTGTCCGAAAGATAACCTGTCCGAAAGATATCTTTTGACAGTAGAAGATGAACTTACATGCTATTTGGTTTTTATTAAATTACAGGAAGCATTTCTGAAATAGTCTTTAGAATATTATCTATAAAAGAATGATAAGATACTAAGATGTCCAATGACAATTCCTATTTGAATACAGTCTAAAAAGATGAGAATAAAATTAATGATGATGATGAAAAATATCAAAGTTTAATTTATCATCCAAGGCTTGAGGGGTGGGGGGAAGTTGAGGATAGGAGGACACAAAGTCAAACTAAAAGAATGCCAGCACTGGTGATTATAGTGAGGAGTTTGTGTGCTATGAGTCCACCATGGCAGCTGTGAAGATCTGGCACAAATACTGGAACGCCAATGATTTAGGCTTTAGTAATAGCACTGATGGGGGAAGTAGCCCAATTCATGGTCCTAACAGTCAATGAAATTCATGGGGTAGCAAAAGGTTGTGGGTTGGTCTTACTCAAAACCATTGTGATGATCAGCTCAACAGAGAAGATAGCAAAGTTCTTTGACTTTCTAGTTCCATAAGAAGAGAAGTTACATTAGAATAAGTCCAAAATACACTAGTAACTCTTGCCAAAAGTGATTTAATATAGATAGGACTGTATACTAAACTGGATAAACTACAGGTGTACAAGAAATGGACTAAAGACATGAATACTATCATTATGACCCAGTAGTATATCATAACAATGTGAGAAACTGATATTTCCAGTTACACACAAGAGCATTATAGTGCTTTTCTTTATTTATGCTTTAAGCTCCAAGTCATGCGGCAATGTACTGCCAACAAGTATGTGTAAAGGCAAGCTTTTTTGCTGTTTTTCTGTGTGTTATTCAGTTTCCCAGCCTCAGTCATACATGCCTCTGTGCTGAGCCTATCAGACACGTGCAAGCGGACTCTAACCAATCAGATACATACATGTGGGCTCTAGTCAATCAGTTGCTGAGTAGAACTGCATATAAAGAGAGCCTATGTCAAGAAAGTAGGTATTAAGGGAGCCAGTGATGAGAGAGCAACATAGTATTCAGAGAGAGAAGCAGCTTGAATAGGTGGAGAGAGGAGACCTCTGAGAACTGGGAGGAGACATTTGAGAGCAGAGAGGAGACCTTTGATGGCACAGACTTGCTGAGGGAGCCTCTGAACTTTGAAAGTGAATAAAGCTGGGGCAGATACCTGCCCATGGGAAGGAAGCTTAGTTTGAGCCCCTTTTGAGAACTGTTTACAGAGCCTCTGGACTTTGGAGGTGAATTGAGATAATGATGCTAGTGGTATGTGTCTGTATTGTTGTTGTCTGTTAAGCTTTGTTTTCCTGGAGTCAGAAGCTATGGGCAGGAGCCCGTAGAGCCTGCTGTCAGGCAGGATCTTGTAGTGGAGCAGTCTCCATGAGCTGGGGACATGGAGCAGGAGCAGAGAGCTGCCTATGTGTGAATCTAGGCAAGAGTCAGGAGGTCAGTTCACAGAGGAAGAACCATGGGACTTGGACACTTGGTATTGATTAAAGAAATTCTTCTTACAGTGACTTAGGGGTGGATGGTGTGGTATTTTCTACTACCCTGTAAGGATGCATCATGCTAGGGAAGATGCTAGCTTGGGACCCTTTGATTTGGGGCATGGAATGATACATGCTGTGTAGTGTGATGTTCTTACTGTGACCTGGGGGTGAATGTTATAGTGTTTTCTGCTACCCTTTAAGGATGTGTTGTGCTAGGGAAGACTCTAGCCTGGGTCCCCCTGATTTGGGGGGATGCAATGATATTTGGTGCATTATGTATTGTGCTAGGGAAGACCCTAACCTGGGACCACTGGTTGTGTAAATAAGTATTTTGGGGAATGCTACAGAATGCAATGATGTATGCTATGTGTCATGTGATATACTGAGTGTTATGACATTATATATATATATATATATATATATATATAATGAGAAAGAGAGAGAGAGGGAGAGAGAGAGAGAAAGAGAGAGAGAGAGAGAGAGAGAGAGAAAGAGAGAATGATTGGTTTTGAAAAGAGAATTAATTTTACTATGTGTTTAGACCCTTAAAATTATTCACAGCAGCATTCCTCAGGTGTGGTGCCATGATTGGCATTACAGTATGGGAAAATCATAAGAAATAACTTCATACCTAAGTACAGATTAGGTGAAATTAAAGAGTTACCAAATCTGAAGAGGGAAAAATCACATAATATGAGAATACTGAAACATTTTCACTTAAAATCCCCCAAATTTTATCCAAAAGAAATGCAAGTCAAAAGCAATATGAATGTTTCTTGGGTGGTAGATGGAGGCAGCTAGGTAGTAGATTGCATAGAATACTGGCTCTGGAGTTATAAAGAAGTTCAAATCTAGCATCAGACACTAGCTGAAAGACTCAAGGCAAGTCTGATTTTTTCTCATCTGCAAAATAGGGAAAATAATAGCACCTACTGCCCAGGGTTATCATGAAGATAAAATGAGATGATATTTTAAAAGTCTTTTGTATACTTTAGAGCACAATATAAATGCTATTGTTATTATTCTTATTAATAATTTAAAATGATCTTGAAAAGGAGATGGACTTAATCAACCTGGAATTAAAAACATCCCTTTATATCTTTGATATCATGAATCTAACTAGCAGACCAGCGATACCAAAACAGAGCAATTCAAGAAAGAGAGCATGCACAAAATCATCATGAAGGAATATTTGACAGAAAGTAATAAAAACAGTTTAGAACTCAACAAACAACATGGTATGCAGCAGTCAATGCCATGTTTAGACCTTCAGGAGGAAAGGTCCTAAAGAAAAGCATCAAAAAGTATCACGGAAGAAGTGACATCGGAAAATTGTGGAAGGTCTGTGGAAAGGAGTTGTCAATGTATCTTAAGACAGGAAACAAGTCAAGGCAGAAATGAATTTAGGAAGCTTTGGAGTGTGGAAAAGCATCCTTAGCTTGTACACATAGTAGGAAGTTTGAAAGCCATATTCACCAATTAAGGACAATATAAAAGAAACATGTTTAATGAAACACAGCTGATCCTCATTATGTGCAAATTCTATCTTTGTAAATTCACCTACTCACTAAAAGTTATTTGTAATCCCCAAATCAACACTAGTCATATTTTCTTAGCCATTCATGGAAATGCTCAAAGGGGCAAAAACAATTTAGTCACCTGACATACATTCCCAGCTGAGATCAAACAAGATAATCTGCATTTTTGTTTCAACTTTCATAATGAAAATAAATATCCATTTTTTTTTTTACCATTTATTGAGTGCCACTTTTTTTTACATTTTTAAGAGTGAGTCACTATTTAAAATGGCCCCCAAGTGTGGTACTGAAGTGCTGTCTAATGTTACTAAGCTCAAGAAGGATATGGTGTACCTTACTGGGAAAATACCTGTTAGATAAACTTCATTTATGCATGAGTTACAGTGTTATTGGCCATGAGTTCAATGTTAATGAATTAACAATACAGTACATATGAAAAAAGGGAGAGGAAATTTGTGTATAGTAGATTATTTGTAAGAACTCTGTCTCTGTCTCTCTGTCTCTCTCATATCTTTAAACAGAAACACAAATAAACAAGGTTATATGTTGATCAATTGGTGAAAATGTGACCAGAGGTTCATAAGAATATAACATTGTATTCCCCTAGGAGCAATGGCTTAGTATTGGCAAACTCAAATGTTTGTGGTGACTTGTTAGAACATAACTACCACAAATGATGAGAATTGGCTTTATATCAGAAATTCTAGATTCCCTTAATAAGCAACCATAAACAAAAGTGAAAAGTTTAAAGGAGATATGAAGAGTCAAAGTAGCAAGAAGAAAAAAACAAAAAAAATCAAACAGCAAGCAAAATCTTTACTATAGAAGATTGATAAGCAAAGAAATAAAGGGAAAAGGTAAATTTGTGTTGAAGGAAGATGTGGAAAATCTCTGGTAATCTATGATTCCAAAACATCCAGTGCAATGAAAGGGCAAGTTAGATCAAATATGAAATAGAAAACTCTTGCATCAATATGATGAATTACACATTTCTATGAAAGGAAGTGACTGAAACTCTACTTTCTCTGAAAAAAACCAGGCAAGCAGTGGTGTTATATAAGATAAATAAATATTTGTTTAAATGCTTTGAAGTGGTTCATGAATTACTAACAGTATATATTTACCAGGTTCTTCTAAGACATAAGGCTGACATCATTTTTCTTAACAGCATACATCTCCTTACCAAGAGGAGGGACCAGTTATGACTGTATCAAAAATAGAACACTGATGTGTATATTTTATACAAGCCATTAATAGGTTGTATAATTAAACATCTGAAAACACAATAAAAATATGCCCAGGACCAAAAAGTATGTGTTCAGAAGTTCCAGGAATATAAAAAACAATTCATGAGCAACTAACTAATTATTTAATAAGCCACTCAAATGCACTATAATATTTATTATGCCTCTATTGATAATAAAAAAACTTAGCCTTGCATTCATAACTTGTCCATGTACAAGAAATAAGTAAAATGAATTAAAGTAGGGGTGGCTAGGTGGCTCAGTGAATAGAGCACTGGCCCTGGAGTAAGGAAGATGTGAGTTCAAATCTGGCCTCAGGCACTTGACATGCTTACTAGCCATGTGATTTTGGGCAAGTCATTTAACCCCAATTGCCCTCCAAAAAGAATAAAAAAATTAAAGTTTAGTGAGAACATTAACATATCCACATCGGAAATTATCCTCTATTTAAAAATAATGTCAAGAACAATTGATGGAAAACTTGACATTTTTCAAAATATTTTAAGTACATCATGGTTCTGGCTAGCCTCAAATCATTTACTATTCCTCCTAAATAGAATTAAATATGGCTTCTAAATTAAAGAAGTTGAAACAAATTTTTATTAATTACTTGATATACTTGGATTGCATCAAACTATTTCTGCCTAAAACACATTAGATATTCTTTCTTCTTTCTCTGATGATATAAAAGTATTATTTGGACTCAATAATTATGGAATTCTTCAAGTATGCTGAGAAAGAAAGTGAAGATTTAAGCTTGAATATGGAGTTCAAATTGAATTCAGGAAAGAAGGTGTTTCTTAAAAATTTATTGGCCTATTTCAGGCAGTATACATAAAGATTAAAACTACCAAGGAGAAAACTATGGCCCAACACAATGAGACTTATTGAAGCTCTGAAATCAAAGCTTAATGAGAAAGACAAGTTTAAAGCAGTTAGGAACTACACACAATACCAGTATTGCTGCATTCTTTTAGAATTATAAAATGGACCATAACACATTTGGAAAGCATCCTTACAAAATCAAGTATAATTTTTTTTTCAATGAAACATAGTGCCCATCACAAGTCAGCCATAAGAAGATTAAGATTTTCTTGACCAAAGAAGAAAAGGATTGAGAGACATTCTTAAAGCACACAAGAAACAGATCAAAATTCTGTAGAAATTCTTTTGGAATGAACAATATATCTCACTGAGCAATAGCAAAGACCAACAACAGATTCTGGCAATATATTTGCTGAATGTTCACAAAATTATTTTGCCTCTGAATTGAAGTGGCTAAGAAATGGACAAAGTTAAAAGGCTCTTCAAAAGGGATGTGGACTCATCCAGTACTATGTTGACAAAAAGTGTCAAACAAATGACTGTCACATGGTTTTGTTTATGGAAACAAATATATGATGACAAGTCAGGCAATTCATGACTGCCAATAATTACAGAAATTTTATTTAAAAAGCCTAAACATAGTGATAAATGTAGATTATGCAAGAAAGTTGTGGATACTGTGACAGATCATTGCTAGCTGCAAAAACTGAGTAGTTACTGAACACTGACATAATTAGTAAAATTGGGAAGATGGGAGAATTTGTGGGTAAAAATAATAAATTCTGTTTTGGACATGTTGACTTTGAGATATCTATGGGAATCCTGTTCATAATGTCTAAAAGGCAGTTAAGAACTCACCCAATGAACTATAATCAACCTAGAATACTTTGATAGACTATACTGTTGCCTAGGTATGCACTGATCCATTTAAATTTAAGAAAATCTAAATTTAGTAGATATCTCCTTACACAATTATTCCTCAATACGGTGTAGTTTATTTATAATTACTATATTCCTTTCCATTGTTCTTTTGTGTCACCCATAGTCATTTCTGTGAAAATAATGTGCTTCCTTGACTTACAGACAAATTATTTTAATGGAAGAATATTGATGCTATTAAGATGAACCTTTGGATCTGGAAAAAAGCTTGAGATTATTGCAAACTCTACATAATTCCCTTTTTTTTCTTTTTTTTGGGGCAATTGGGGTTAAGTGACTTGCCCAAGGTCACATGGTTAGAGAGTGTTTAGTGTCTGAGTCTGGGTTTGAACTTGGGTCCTCCTCACTTAAGGGCTGGTGCTCTGTTCCCTGTACCACCTAGCTATCCTCCTATATAATTTCAAAGGAAAAAAAGGTCTTCCTCTTTTCCTCTTATTCAAATATGGGATCCAATCATTATTCTGTCATCCATCCCCCCATATTCTATCCAAGATGAATGTAGCTGGGAGGGGGGGAGTTGGAGAAAGAGCATCTTAAGACTCTACAAGGCGTATAGTTTGAACTAGTTGAGTATTTTGGGAAATCTAGTTCCATGTTATGGAATGATTACATGGTTAAAAACAACAGAATGTGTCTGAGTGGTTGTATTGGTGTCACAGAGGCACCAGGGAGAAAGGTGGGATAGCAGCTGTAGCTAAGAGATGAAAAAACAGAAGAGAGGAACAGGTGGTAGAGATAGAGTGAAGAGTCTAATTAGAGCCACTGGACACCTCGCAGTGTCTATCTTAGGCAGAAAAGGCAACAATTTTAGTGAAAGATAAGCTTGGTAGTGAACTTTTCCCCATGTCTATGAACGCATGTTTCTGAGAGAGTATCTTTTTTTTTCTTATCTTCTTTTACCCTACTTTTCTCTCACCTTTTATACTTTCAGAAAGTATTTTTAATGTAATGTTTCCTCTTTCCCTACTAAACAACTTTATCTACTGTCCATTTTGTTTTACAAAACTGATTTCTTTAGCTAAAAGAATCATCACCATTGTTTAGAGGAAATGTCTTGTGATCAGAGTATACAAGGCGGGGCATCTCAGAGGTGTTTCTTCATGTTATAGAGTATATAAGCTTGGAGTTACACAATTCTGGCTCGACAATGGGAAGCCTGAAGCATTTATTTTGTATTTTTAAAATAACTTTGTAAATTCCTAGAGTAGAACTTAAAATAGTTTCTAGAGCTTTATTTTCATTCTGCTCTCGATGTGTAAATATGCCTAAGGGTGTAATGGTATTCAATTTGTTTGATCAGATACTTAAGGCTAAGTATAGAACTCTGTCCATTGGTGAAAAGATGTGAATACCCCTGGTGAAAAGGTGTGACTTCCCCTGTTGACTGGAAGAGTGCCATTGGCTGAGATACTCCCCTGTTCCCTTGGGAGAAGGCCAATGTTTATAAGTAGGAGAATTTTGGAGAAACAGACAGATTTTGGATTTGGCTCCTCAGTGAAGCTGACTGAAGATATGAACAGGATGGGACTTTGTTTGTTGGTGGCCTGGCTGATCCTTGAGTTACAGGCAAGAGAAGTCCTGAAGGGTTTGAGGTGTGCTGAGTCCAGTGAACTTCAGTGTGTGCCGGGGATTGCCTTGAGGACTGGACAAGGACCTGGGAGCTGTTCATCCCTGAGGACTGGA
>JAQQSW010014504.1:0-12092 GCA_028646575.1 Pseudocheirus occidentalis | reverse complement strand
ATATATATATATGGATATGGATATGGATATATGGATATGGATACTTACACATAGGTCCATATAGGAGGTTGTATATGCATATGAATACATATCTGAGCATGTCTGTATATGTGTATATACAGGGTATAGGATTATTTGAATACAAAGGGATGATACTTTAAAAGGCAAAATTCTGAGGTGGGAGAGGACTAGAATGAGAGGAGACAGGGAGAGACAAAATGGGGTTAATCATCCCATAGCAAAAAGTCAAGGGATAACTATTACAACTTTACTTTCAATTACTCTCATTGAATTTGGCTTAGAGAAGAAATGGCATAAACTCTAAACTGGTTACCATGCCACACAGGAGAGTAGGGGGCATGGGGATGAGAGGGGGATGACAGAGGGGAGGGCAGGGTCTGGGAGAGGGATGCTGGAAGCACACACTTCAGTAAAGGGACAGGGTCAGGGTAAAGAGTAGGACAAGGACGGGGAATAGGAAGGAGAGACAGATGATCACTGTCATAATATGTCCACTATGAAGATGTCCTGTTATAATCACACATCCACAGCCTGTATTGAATTGATTGTCCTTCCAGTGGGGGTGGGTGACAAGCGAGGAATCGAAAAAATCTAGAATTTAAAGTACCTGAAACTAGGAAATAAGATATACAGGGGCTGGGATAGGGAGAGCCTCCCTGCCCTACCAGAAAGTAAGAGAACAGAGCAGGGGAGGGGCTTTAGAGTGGGATTGCTGTTTTAGGTTTGGGGCAGGGGCAAGAGGGGGAGAAAATTTGTAATTCAAAAATGTAAAGAAAATGAATGATGGAAACAAGAAAACAAATAAAAAAATATTAAAAAAAATAAAAAAAGAGTTGAGTTCAAATTCAACCTCACACATTTACTAGCTATAAAACAATGGGAAAGTACCCAAACCTCTGTTTGTCTCTGTTTCTTCAACAGTAAAATGAATAAATTGATAGCATCTATGTTTCATGATTAAAGTGAGTATCAAATGAGAAAATAATTGTACAGTGTTTAACACAATGCCTGGCATACAGCAAGCCTTACATAAATGTTCATTACTATTAGGTGTTTGAAGCAGAACTTCAACCCAAATTTTTCTATTTCAGAGGTAGGCTCTCTATCCTACACATTATATAGAGCAAAATTGAAATTCCACTTACTCCAAAAATCATTCATAGTTTTCCTGTTAGTAATGGTCATTTCCCCTTTGGATTTTATAATATTACATTAATTTCTTTTTATATTTTTATCTTTAATCATTTTTTTCATTTATTTGATTTTATTCTCCAAATTACATATAAAAATTAACACTTTTAAAAAAATCTGAGTTCTAAATTCCCTCCCTCCCTATCCTTTCTACTCCTTGAGAAGGCAATCAATTTGATATAGTTTATACTTGAGCAATCATGAGAAACATTTCCATATTAGCTGTATTGCAAATGAAAACACAAATTTTATACCTACATATTTATATCTATATATCCATATATATGCACATACACACAGCTATATAAGATGTGCGTGTGTGTGTGTGTGTGTGTGTGTGTGTAAAAATACTTTGATCCAAACAGACTCCATTGGAACTTTCTCTTTCTCTTGAAGTGGATAACATTTTTCATTATGAGTTCTGCAGAAATATCTGGGATCATTGTAATACTGAGAATGCTTAAGTTTTTCACAGATGATCATCATACAATATTGATGTTACCATTTATGTGCATACATCAAAAATACTGTGGGTTCAGTTCTAGGCCACCAAAATAAAGCAAATATCAAAATGTAGTGAATCACAGAAATTTTGTGGTTTCCAAGTGCATATAGAAAATGTAACTGATTATTGCTCAGTCATTTTCTGTCATATCTGATTCTTTCTGACCCCATTTGGGGTTTTTATCATGAAGTTATTGGATCAATTTGTCATTTTTTCTCCAGTTGATGAGAAAAGATTTACAGATGAGGAAACTAAGGAAAACAGTGTCAGGTAACTTGCCTAGGGTCATACAACTAATGTCTGAGATCAGATCTGAACACTGGAAGATGAGTTCACAATGGTTGTATGTTATCCACTGTGCAATATTTTTTTCACTATTGTCTAAAATGTGCATAACTTTAATAAAAATAGTTTATTGCTAAAACAAAATGTTGCTAACCACAATCTAAGTCTGTAGTAAGTTGTAATCTTGCTGGTGGTGATTCAGACTTGATGGTTGCTAACAGATCAGTGGCAGTTCCTGAAGGTTGTGGTAATTTAATTTCTGAAAATAAGGTGACAAAGAGGTTTGTTGCAGATTGACTCTTCCTTTCAGTTAAATATTTAGAGTACACTCTTTTTTTAAAAAGGTTTCCTCATTAGTCATGTTGTGGAAGAAAAATCAGGAAAAAAGGAAGAAATATGAGAGAGAAAAGACAATAGAAAAAAGAAAATACTGTGCTTTAATTTCATTCAGACTCCATAGTTCTTACAAAAAAATTATAGAGTTAGAAACATAACAAAATTTATATAGAACAACCACAAAGTCCAGAATATAAAGTGAATTAATTAAAAGAAATGCTAGGGAAGGTGACCTAACCATTCCAGGTCTTAAAGTGTATTATCAAAGAAAAATCATCAAAACTACTTTACACTGGATAAAAAAAAATAGTATTAGATCAGTGGATTAGGTAAGGTACAAAAGATAAATATTACTATAAATACCTCTTCTTGGTCTGTATCTCAAAAAGATCATAAAAATGGGAACAGCAACCACATATACAAAAATAGTGATAGCAGTGACTTTTATGGTGGCACAGACTTGTTAAGTGAGGTGATGCCCATCAATTTGCGAATGGCTAACCAAGTCATTGTCTATAAATGTAATGGGACACTATTGTCCTATAAGAAATGATGAGCAGGTGGTCTTTGGAAAAAACCTAAAATTTATATGAAATAATGTTGAATAAAGTAAGTAGAATCAGAAGAACCTTGTACTCAGTAATAGCCATATTTTGTGATGACTAACTTTGATAAATTTATCTCTTTTTAGCAATGAATGGATCTAAGACAACTCAAAAAGCCCCATGATGGAAAATGCTGTCCATATACTGAAAAAGAACTATGAAGTGTGAATGCAGATCAAAGCATATTGTTTGCTCTCTCTCTTTTTTCTTTCTCATGGTTTCTGCCATTGGATCTGATTTTTCATTACAACATAAGTAATGTAAAAATAGGTTTACTATGAATTTGTAGATTAAATCTATATTTATTCACATTCTTCCTTGGGGTGCGGGAGGGGAGAGATGGGGAGAAAATGTGGAACTCAAAATTACATGGAAGTGAATGTTGAAAACAAAAAAATTAATTAATTGATTAATTTTAAAAATAATTAATAAGCAGTCTCCATAGTTATTTCTCTGAATGTGGATAAGATTTTCCATCATAGATCTTTTGGAATTGTCTTAGATCATTGTATTGCTGAGAAGAGCCAATAGACTGATTGTCTCACATCATTCTCATTTGTCTTCCCAAATTTTCCTCCACTTCTCTTATTTGGTTTTCAAAGTCCTTTTCAGTCTATCTATGGAATGTAGGTAATCTTTATGTTTCTTGGAAGCATTTGTTGCGGGAGTTCTGACTGTGTTGTATTCCTCCCATTCCATGCTTTGATCCTTTTTATCCCCAACAAAGGTTCTTAGATTTTGATTGTTGTTCTTACTTTGCTTCCTTTTCCTGCTCATATCCAGTCAATTAGTTGCTTTATTTTTTAGCTCTGTGGAACTCTGCTTCCAGGGGTGAAAGCTCTGTCCCAAATTGCTGGGGTTGTCACAGCTGCCAGTGCTATTAAGGTGGTGTTGCAGCCCCCACCAGTTTTGGCTTGCTGAAAGCACGTCACAAGACCCCCACCAAAGACCACTATCTGGATCCAGGCCACTCAAGGCAAGAGCACTTGGCCTCTGATCAATCACCTTGACCCCACCCCGTGTAGTCTGCAGGCCAGGAGCTCTGAAGCAGACCAGTTGGAGGAGGCTGCCACTTATGCTGCTTTCTGCTGCTTCCTTGCCCTGGTGGCAGTTTGGCCAGACTACTTTTCTCCCCAAAATGTAGCTGAATTCCACTGATCTTTCTCTTAACCTTATTTCTCCTGGCTTTATAAATCTGGAAACTGTCACAGGTGCTGAAGACTCCAGCTGTGGCTCCTCCTGACTGCCCTGGGACTGGGCCGTGGTTCCAGGCTGGGCTGTTTTCAATTCCCAGGCTGCTGTGATGAGCCCCACCTGCCAAACTGCCTTTAGAGAGATATGTGTTTTCTGTATTTTTGTGAGTTTTGGAGCCTTGAAATTTATTTGGAGTCATATTTTATAGGTATTTAAGGTGACTATGTGGGAGCTGCAAAACTTTGTGGCTTCTATGCCACCATCTTGGCTCTGTTCCCCCCAAAGATTTTTTTAACAATTGTTTTAACAATTGTTTAACAATTTAGCGATTGTTTACCAATAACTTTAACAAGTTATTGTTTAAGAATTGTTTTAACAATTGTTTAACAATTGTTAAACAGCAATTTAAAAAATTGTCTTTCTGATGCTTTACAATTTAGTTGCTATCAATTCATACAGGTCTTCTTAGTTTTCCATGAATCCATTCCTTTCTTTCATTTCCTGAACTTTTTTGAAATATGTGTTTATTGAACAATTTATTGTGAAACCACATTGATTGCTTTAAACATGTTCGAATTTCTTTCTCACTGAAACCACATCTATTTGTGATATAAGAATTTCCTTTGGGTGAGCAGAGGCAAGATAGCAGAGTAAAAGAAGGAATTTGCTGGAGCCCATCCCAAACCCCTCCAAATACTTGCAAAAATGCTCTAAACAAATCTAGAGAAGGAGAATCCATAAAATGAGTGATAAAAATTTTCAGTCCAAAAGACCATGAAAGGTCAAAAGGAAGGGTCTATTGTACATGATTAGGTCAGAGCACAGTGCAGTGTGGGCATACTAGCACAGACAGGACTGGAACAAGCCTCAGGGCTCTGAATCACTGGCAACTGTGGTAGGTTCCAAACTTCCCAACCTACAAGTCTCAAAGATAATGTAGAATGTCAATGGAAAAACTCTGTCAGTCCTGGGTGAGAGAGAAGCCTGGTACAGCTCCACACCCAGGGTGGTGGATATAGCAGCAGCAGCAGGAGCAGCAACAGCAACTGCTGCTGCTTCCAGAACTCACAGCCCACAGATGCCAGGGGGGTGGGGCATCGAGTGGCTGATCAGAAGGAGATTATAGGGTTCTCTTTAGTGGCACTAAGAAAGGATTCTACTGCTTTGTCCTGCTTGAATATGCATCACAGTCCTGAGTGGTGGTCTTAGGTTGAAGAGGAGTGCTGGTGTGACAGAGCTTGTGGAGATAGTAGAGAGGGAATTGTTCTCACAATTCCAAGAAATAGAAAGAATGCCTGTGCCTACTCACAGATTAAAGAACAGTTCAGGAAATGAGTAATCAGCTTTCTTTTGATTATTACACCTTGGAAGAACTGAAAATCTACAAGCCCCTGGAAGTATATCTGAAAACAGCTGCACAAAACTCCTGAAGCCTGCAATGGTACAATCCCCCTCTTCACCCCCCACTGGAAGCAAAATCATACCTTGACAAAGAGCTAAAAAGTCAGGTATTTGGCTGCAAACATGAGTGAACAGTGTAAAAACATCAGACTATAGACTTTTATTTGGTGACAAAGAAGATCAAAATGTAACACCAGAAGAAGAAAACAAAGTCAAAGCTCCAATGTCCAAATCCTATAATAACATTATTGCCTACAGGACATGGAAAAGCTAAAAAAAAATGAAAATCAAATAAGAGAAGTAGAGGAAAAGTTGGGAAGAGAAATGAGAGTGATGCAAGAAAATCATGAAAAACAAGTCAACAGCTTGCTAAAGAAGCCCTCCCCCCAAAAAAAATGTGGAAGGAAATAACACCTTAAAAATAGACTAAACCAAATGGCAAAAGAGGTTCAAAAAGTCAATTAGGAGAATGCTTTAAAACAGAATTTGGAAAAGGAAAAGGAGGTTCAAAATTTCACTGAAGAAAATAATCCCTTAAAATTAGAATGGAGTAAATGAAAGCTAATGACCTTATAAGAAATAAAGAAATTATAAAACAGAAACAACAAATTAAAAAGAAAATGAAAGCCAATGTGAAAGATCTCATTGGACAAACAACTGACCTAGAAAATAGATGTAAGAGAGAGAATTAAAAAATTATTGGACTACTTGAAAGCCATGATTTTTAAAGAGCCTAGACATTATCTTTCAAGAAATTGTCAAGGAAAACTTCCTTGATATTCTAGGACCAGAGAGGAAAATAGAAATTGAAAGAATTCACTAATCGCCTCTTGAATGAGATCCCAAAAGGAAAACTCGTAGGAATATTATAGCCAAATTCCATAGTTCCAAGATCAAGGAGAAAATATTGCAGGCAACCAGAAAGAAACAATTTGTGTATTGTGGAAGCACAATCAGGATAAAACAAGATTTAGCAGCTTCTACATTAAGGGATTTGAGGGTTTGGAATATAATATTCTGGATCTAGGATTAAAAGCAAGAATTACCTAACCAGTAAACCTGATTATAATCTTTCAGGGGAAAATGTGGATATTCAATGAAATAGAGGCCTTTTGAGCATTCTTGATGAAAAGACCAGAGCTGAATAGAAAATTTGTCAGTCAAATACAAGTCTGAGAAGCATGAAAAGATAACTGGGAAAGAGAAACAATAAGAGACATTAAAGTTGAACTGTCTACATTCATACATGGAAAGATGATACTTGTAATAATTTGGACTATATTGAAAAAATTAGAAACGGAGAGATAGAATGGGGTAACATATAAAAGAGGCAAGAAAAAACCTTTTACAATGAAGGGGAAGAGTAGGGAGGTGAGAGGGAATGAGTGAACCTTATTCTCATTGGATTTGACCTAAGTAGGGAATAACATACACACCAATTGAGGAACCTGCCCTGCAGGACAGGAGGGGAACAGGGATAATGCAATAAGATGGCATGGGAAATGAGAGAAGGAGGGCAGAATAGGGAGGTTGTGATCAGAAGCAAACACTTTTGAAAATGAATAGGGTAAAAGCAAATAATAGAATAAATTAGGGCCAGGTTAGACTGAAAGTAAATAAAGTTAGTCTTTCAAAACTTTTCTGTTACGGAAGGGTTTTGCAAAGCTGCACATCTATAACCTATACTGAATAGCTTGCCTTCTCAATGATGGTGGATGAGGAGGGAAGAAGGGAGAGAATTTGGAACTCAAAATTTTAAAAACAAACGTTAAAATTGTTTTTACAAGCAACTGGGAAGTAAGATATATAAGCAAAGGGATATAGAAATCTATCTTGTTCTTCAAGAAAGTAAGGGGAAAGGGTATAAGAGAGGGTGTGGGCTGGGGTTATAGAAGGGAAGAAATATGAGTGAAGTATAATGAGAATGCTTCCAGTCTTGATGTGGGTAGAGAGGACAGATGGGGAGAAAATTTGGAACTCAAAATCTTATGTAAGTGAATGTTGAAAAGTAAAAATAAGTAAATCAATAAGATAAAAAATTCATTTTTGAGAGATTACATCTCAAAACAATATCATTCGTAGAATATCAAGTTATGTATGATATCATTTCTTGGACTTTTTTGAAATCTGTTTAAAGACATTCCTCTTCTTACAACAAGCCCTGAGATGAACTAAGGGTCATAATCTTTACTACAGAAAACAAAACACTCATTCACTTTAATATTCCCATCAAATTTTAAGATAGAAATAATAACTTATGAAAGAGATGGCTTCAACAGATAGGCTGATAGTTGAAATTCCTTTTATTTTAATCATGCCAAATCTGTGACACATTTCTGAATTCATACTCCATTTCTTCTCTCTGATTTAGTAATCTAACGTATACTTCCAATAAAACATTTTTTCTTTTTTCTTCCTTTATTGATTCTCATCCCAATTTTCTCCAAGTAAGTTTATTTATAGCAGTATATTGTCTTGCTATCCAAAGAGATTTCACTACTCTCTGTGCTTCTTACTTCTTCTGTGCATTGGGTTTGGAAATTTAGCATACTCATTTTCGTATCAGAGGTTGTATCATACCAAGTCTCAATGTTAACTCTCAAGATATTGCATTAAGAGATCAAGTTCATTTCATTATTTTTTTTCTTCTTAACATATCTTTGTACCCATCTGATATCATTAGTGTTATTACTGCTTCTTATAGATGTTTTCTTTTGCAAATTAATGGTCTTTTATCTTTTTTGTTTTCATTTCAATTATGGTTGTAAAATAGAGGAAAATATGAGGTGACTAGGTAGCAGAGTGAATGGTGTACTAGCCCTGGAGTGAGGAGGAACTGAATTCAAATTTGGCCTTAGACACTTGACACAAAAGTAGCCACGTGACCTTGGGGGAGTCACTTAACCCCAATTGCCCTGCATCCTTCCCTCCAAAAAGCAAAATAAAATAAGAGAGGAAAATAATATGACTCATTTTTTCTTATATAATAAAATCCCAAAATTGTTAGCTTTGTCATCAGAAAAGTGTTTAGTTACATGGCTGTTAGTTGTGGTAAAGCTGAGTATAGCCAACTGATACACCATGGACATACTCAGTAGTGGCATTCTCCTCACATCTGAATATTATTGTATTGTAATAGTTACTAAGGGGACATTTAAGAACAAAGTTATTCAGTATCATGCCCTCTGAAAATAAGTGTCCCTCCTGGTTATTTCCTGGCCTTCCTTCTCCATCCACACTACTTTATTTGTAATCTCTTTGGCTCCAGTGGATTTAATTACCATCTTTATGCTAATTACTCTAAATCTACCTATCCTGGCTTAAACTTTCTTCTGACCTCAAATCTTGCATCTCTGATTGCCTTTCAAATGCATAAAACTGGATATTCAATAAAAACACCTAAACCCAACATATCTAAAATGGAGTTCATATACTTTCTCCTTAAAACCTCTCATCTACCTCCTGCCATCCCTGTTATTGTAAAGGACAACAGCATCTTCCCAGTCCTTCAGACTTAAAACCAAAGAATCATCTTAGACTTTTCATTATCTCTCACCCAACCACTGTTTTTTACCCGATTTGTTGCCAACACCTGTCAATTACCCTTTTGTAGCATCTCTCAAATACATGCACTTCTTGGCTCTGGCACTCCTAGCACTGATAATGCCAGACACTGGTACAGATCTACAACATCTGGCTAGACTGAGTCCATAAGCTGGAATGTCTGCTTGCCTCAAATCTCTCTCCAGTCAGTCACTGACGTGATTTTCCTAAAGCACAGGTCTGACCATGTCACACTGTAACACCATACACCAGCAGATTGCCAAAAGACTTCTACTGTGAACAACTTTTAAGATTCAGATTACATAGCATAGTGATCACTCCATTGATTCCATTACAAATCAAGGCAAGTATTCACAATATAATATTAACAACATTACATCTTATCTCAGAAAATCACAATATAGTGTTCATAAAAGTTTAACAGTAGAATGACCACACAGTTTTCACTACAGTGGCCACAATATTTAGAACAAGGAATAAAAGAATAATCATCTGGTTTCCCTAAGGGGCAACCTTCCTCACTTAATCATTCAATCAATTCACAATATATCAATCTTCCACTCATAGGGCAAACATCTTAATCAATCACTAATCTAAATTCACAACTATTAAATATCATTAATCACTAGTATAGTCATTAGAAAACCACACAAATCCTCCACCCCTCGGTGTCCAACAAACCTCAATTTCATCCAAGGGGAGGCCTATCCTTCATCTTGACTCTGTGTGGTCTCTCTGATTCCTTGGATCCCCTTCCATGGTCCCACCTCCCTCCAGAATTCACCAAACATTCACCTGGATTGAGAAGCAGACAGTTGCCAGGTTCTAGTTCAGTCCTCAGAGGTAGACAGCTCCCAGGTCCTTTTCCAGTCCTCAGGGCAGTGTCTGGCAGACACTGAAGTTCACAGGGTCCAGCATATCTCAAACCCTTCACCACTTCTCTTGCCTGGAATTCAAGGACCAGCCAAGCCATGAACAAACAAAGTCTTATCCTGGTCATGCTTCTTCAGTCCTTTAGTAGTTCAGCTGGCCCTAGGACCCAGAAGGAATATTGGCTTTCTGGGTGGCCTTCACTAGATTCTGGTCTCAGGAAAACTCCATCTCAGTTCTCAGTCAGCTTCAAGATGCTGAGAGAGAAACTCTCTTTCTCTCAAGAAAACTCCAACTAAATTCTTCAGTCCAAGATGCTGAGACAATACTGCTTCCCCCAACTCTCTGTCTCTGGAATTCTTGCTTATATCCACACATTGGCCTCCTGTCTCTGCCAATCCCCTCCTTCCATGTTAACAGGGGAGTTCACACCTTCTCAACACTGGACAGGGCTCACACCTTCCATACAGAGCTACACCTTCCATACTTAACCCCAAGTTACTAAGTGCTAAGTTTCTGCTAAATTGATTGATGTTACACACACACTTCCTGCTCAATAAACTCTAGTGACACCTAATTACCCCCAGTGTCAAAAAGAAAATGTTCTGTTTGACACTCAACATCTTTTATCACCTCCTACCCATTCCCCTACCATGACCTTTTCAGTCTTCTTAAACTTTATTCTTCAGTACAGTGACAGTGGTTTCTTGTGAAGTCCATAAACAAGACATGTCATCTCATGACTCCAAGCCTTGTCTCTGGCTGTCTCCCATGCCTAGGAGGCTGTCCTTCCTTCCCTCTACATGTTTGCTTTGCTGCTTTTTATATTCCCAACTGACATCCTTTCATTTAATGGAAGTCTTACCCAAACTATGTTTATTCTAGTTCTTATCCTCTTTATTGCCTCCTATTCTTGTCTCATATACAGTTTGCTCTCTACATATTTGTTTGCATGTTGTCTCCCCCATTAAACTGTAAGCAGAGATTGCCTTTTGCCTCTTTTTGCATCCTCAATACCTATATATATATTGCCTGGCCCATAGTAGGTGTGTAATATGTTTTTTTTTATTTATTTGATTAATAAGGGGATGTCTGTGGTTTTTTTTCAGTTGTATAAAACTCCACCTCTGACATAAATCAGGTTTTTAGGGTGACAATATTGACAGATGGCTTAATAGTTTTAACCGATTTGTTTTACTGTTTTATTTTTTTGTTGCTCATATCTATTTCTCAATTTTCAAAATCAATGACCACTTATAAATCAACTTTCGTAACCATTGATTGATTAATGATCAACTTGAGACTGGATCTCCTTATTTTGCCCAAGCTGGAAGTACAGCAGTCACCTATTAGCCTCACCCTACTGCTGATTGGTTAGGACACTCTGACCTGCTCAGTTTTTCATCTGAACCAATTTGTGTACTCTTAGGAAATTCATTGGCGCTCACCAAATTGATGACAGACCATCTGAACACTGGGTCATCTTTAGCCTTAGTGAAGCTTAGTATTCCCAAACTCAGATAATCTACTTTGAACAGCCTCCCCTAAAGAAGGAATTAAAAGTGTGCACATACTCAATCTTAGTATTTTACAGCATAGACCACTCTCTGCTGAATACTCATGCTTCTCTTCAGGTTGGTGACACTGTTGTGCAGAGAATAAGAGGGAGCCCGAGACCTGGGTTCAAGGTAAATTTAGGTGTGGATTTATTGATCAAGCATGCAACTGCCAGAGTTCTCTCTCAAATTGGCAGTCCCTAATGGATCTCACAGACTTGATTATATAGGCTGTAATGCCAATCAGCAGTAGATTCCTGAGAGAATGCTACTGTGAGGAGCTTTTAAGATTCGGATTACATAGTATTAGTGAACACTCTGTTTATTCCATGACAAATCTTCATTCAGTACAATGCTCACAGTTTCAACAGTTCACAATCTTATATACAATCTTCAGAATAAGGAAAGTCTCTATATTATATCTTATTTCAGAAAAACACAATATTTAGAACAAGGAACAAAAGAAGAATCAGCTGGTTTCCCTAAGGGAGAAACCAGCTTAACACTTAAAGATACAATCAATCTAATCAGAGATCCAATCACTCACTTAACAAAGGAATGACC
>JAQQSW010014503.1:0-12093 GCA_028646575.1 Pseudocheirus occidentalis | reverse complement strand
CAAATTTGAATTATTTACATGCCAATATGGAAAAATGATAATAGCAACTTATGAAACTTGTCTTAGCACGAGGATAGGTGAAGGAAATACAAATGTATATATATATGTATACTTGCACATCTGTCCATATAGGAGGCTATATATGCATAGGAATACATATCTGAAAATGTGTGTATATGTGTATATAGAGGGTATAGGATGAATTGAATATGAAGGGAGGATACTTTAAAAGGGGAAATTCTGAGGTGGGAGAAGACTAGAATGAGAGGAGAGAGGGAGAGACAAAACAGGATTAATCATCCCATATAGAAGAGGCAAGGGATCACTGTAACAACTTTACTTTCAATTACTCTCATTGAATTTGTCTTAGGGAAGAAATGGCATAAACTCTAAACTGGGCAATATGCCACACAGGAGAGTAGGGGGCATGGGGATGAGAAGGAGGAGGACGGAGGGGAGGGCAGGGTCTAGGGGAGGGATGCTGGAAGTACACACTTCAGTAAAGGGACAGGCACAGGGTAGAGAACAGAACAAGTGGGGGAGGGATAGGAAGAAGAGACATATGATCACGGTCACAATATATCCACTATGAAGATGTCCTGTATAATCACACATACACAGACTGTATTGAATTGATTGTCTTTCTAGTGGGGGTGGGGGACAAGGGAGGAATGGAAAGAATCTAGAATTTAAAGTTTTGCAATACCTTCAACTAGAAATTAAGATATACAGGGGCTGGGATAGGGAGACCCCCCCCTCCCCTACCAGAAAGTAAGAGAACAGAGCCGGGGATGGGCTTTACAGTGGGATTGCTGTTTTAGGGATGGTGCAAGGGAAAGATAGGGAGAAAATTTGTAATTCAACAATGTCATGAAAATGCACAATGTGAACAAGAAAACAAATTAAAATAAATTATTAAAAAATTATTAAAAAAAACAAAAATGACTAAACAGACTATATCAAAAAAGAATTCCTTTCCTCAAGTGTTCACCACACTAGTGAAATCACTGGTCTATTCCTATCCTAAAAAGTACTACTTTTCATCCCTCAAAAGACATAGAGTTTAACCTTGGTTGACTTGGTAGAACCATCACAAGGTTCTCTTAGTAGTCTGGTTTACTGTGTCCAGTGCAGTCTCCACAATAATAAGCATCAAAAAATATTTGGGATGGAGAATGAGACCAACTAAAAAAAGCAGATGTTCCTGATATCCTTATGTTGTGTGCGTGTGTGTGTGTGTGTGTGTGTGTGTGTGTGTGTGTGTATGATTTGTGGGTAAGCATGCATGTTTGTATGGAAGAGGATAAAAAGAACGAATGAAAAGAATAAGTACATTTCCTATAAAGGAAGGATAATAGCATACATGTGTGCATGTCAGTGATCCCAGGGCAGGAATCTTTCAACTCACACTGTGAGCTCAAATCGTATAAAATTGCTGTAAGGAGAGCACTAAGCAAATCTCTAAGAACAATATAATCATAATAAATAGTAGTAATAACCCTATTATTGAAACTATCTGTATATGTATTCTATTCTCCCAAAGCAAAGCAAAATGATATGTGAACATAATATACATTTTAAACTCTGCTTTTTGAAAAAAAATAGACATGATTGCTCTTCCATGGAAGTTGTGAGCAAATCATGGAAGATTACTGTGAAAAACAGGTAAAAACAGGAGTGGAATTGTAAATGTTTAACAGCTGAATTCTGAAAAAATAATGTCTGCACACACATATGGTTTTAAGTTCATTTTGCATTATTAATACTTTCTTAAATTTAGATAATTAACAATATATGTTAATTATATGTAATTATGTATGATATGTAATACTGCAGATTTCTGAGTTGTAAAAGGTAACATTGAAAATTTAATGATCGTCTCTGTAGGTTACAGCAAAATCTTTGGTAAAAGAGTTCAGTAAAGGTCTACGTGAGTAGAAAATGAGAGAGGCTAGCAGTATAGTGAAAATGAGAGAAAAGAGATGGACGACTGAAGTGCACATTACTTTCTTTGAGATATTAAAAGGTAAAAAGGAAGACTACCAATGTATGATGTGGATTCTATTGAAAAAATCTCTAGAAAGACATGAACAGGACTACCTCAGCAGCAGAAGACATGACTGAGTTCATGGTATTAGAAAGAGTGCCTATAGCAGTAAGATCCCAGATCCATCTATTCATTATCTTACATATCCCCTAGGACTATTATAAATGTGCTTCATGAAATCTTATATTGGAATAGCCTTGTATTTTTCCCCATTTAATTTTACAAAACTTATATAGCAAGTTTAAGAAAGTTTTCCGAGAAAAATCGAACACATTAGGCTGAAAACAAGAAAATAGAGGTGTCAAGAACAACAGAAAGATGGAATATTTTCTGACACTAGCCCCCAGTGACTGTTGGTGAAGCATACTTGTGTGTATTGTTTCAGTGACAATGAATTTTTAGAGCTGTGTCTGGAGTATTAAATAAGTCCATCATTCATTTGTTCCCTAAGATATTGTTTCCATGCCAAAAGAATGAAGATGTGAAGTGGCCAAAACAGATGGCATCTATAATAGCTTTAAACTTCTTCTGCAGTTTTCTCTTAGGATGAATTATATTCAGGAATAGAGCATTTGCTGTTTATGCCTGCCACTTGGAACGACTGAATGGAGCTGTCATCTGCAAAGTAGGTATTCTGATGTCATTTGATATTTAAAATGGATAAAATATGATGATTTGTCTTAGGAAGCAAAATCACCAATTTGTTTTAAATAGCTTATTTTCTGAAATGTGCATTTTTGACAGGTATTCTTCTTAACTCTATGCTGACCTCTGTTTTGCTTTATTTTTCTCTTTTTTGGGGATATTTTCCATCTCTTGCATTTTGCGACCATGTAGTTTTACAAATAAGGGTTAACAAGTTTCCTTTATTTACATATTAAATAAAGTAAATCTCTGACATTTTTAAATTATGCCCCATTTGTTCCATTTATAAAGAATGAAAGCAAAGAGTTTTCAGATAATTTTTAAAAAATCATAGAATTAAAAAAATGGAAAGGAACTTAGAAGGTACTTGAAAATTAATTCCCACCAAAACATCTGAGAAATAGTCATCTAATCACTGCTTGAAGACATTGAATGATGTAAATTCCAGTATCTGTTGAAGCTTCCAATTCTACTTTTGGACATTTATAAATGTTAGGGAGTTTTCCCTGCCTTAAGCATTTGCTTTTTTTTTTTTCAATTTCTACTCACTGCCCTCGTATCTACTTGCTGAGGCCAAATGCCTCTTTCACATAACAGCATTTCAAGTAATTGAGTAACACCACATTTCTTTTGATTCTTTTCTTTTGCAAGTTATACAAAATAAGTCATGCAACAAAGATCGATTCGCAATTCCTGCAAGAGACCCTCCTAGAACAAGATCTCCACTATCCTTATTGCCCTGCTGTGAATGTTCTCCAGATTATCATAAATTGTGGTGTACAGAACTGAACTCAATACTCCTTCCATAAGTGGACTAAGGAAGAAAGAATATACCTAATTCCCAGAAGCCATGCTTCTAATTATTTAAAGTTTAAATTTTAAATTAGCAGCCCATTAGCTTTTTGACAGCCATTTCACACTGGTAACTCATAAGAATATAGTGCTTTAAAATCCAAAGGGTGCTTTTATTTCATACAGACTAAGGCCTTGTATTTATAAGGTTGTTTTTTATCCCAAGTATAAAATTATAAACGCAAATATAAAACATTTGTCCTTATTGAATATCATGGTATTTCACCCACTCCAGTGTTTTACCCTTAAGATTTCTAGTGTCATGATATTTGAAAATTTGATAAGCAGGATATTCATAATATTAAAAAATAACAAAACATTTTAAATAGCAAAGAAGGAAACATTAATTCCTAGAACTCACCACTGGAGCCCTCAATCCAGACAATTAAATGCTATTAACAGTTAATATCACTGCATCCAATTCAGTCATTTCAACAAGTCTAGATTTCATTTAAAATCTAGCCCACATTTTATTTAATTTTCTGCAGGAATAGCATGATGTATTTTACCATATACTTTTGAAAAATATATACATACACACACACACATATATATATATATATATACATATATATATTTATATATGTTTTGCAATGAGTTTTACGTAAATAGCTATTGAAAGTAATTTATGAACTCAAAGAGACTTTAAAGATATGTAGCTTAGTTCTGCAGTGGTGGTATTTAGAGTCCAGCTTGGAGTGGAGCTGGTGTCTCCCGAATTCATGTTGTCCCACCTGCCTACCCACTCTCCAGTCTTTTATCCGCTACTCAGACCAATGCCCTTGCCTCTCTTACGTCCCTGTGTTCTCCTTCTGGCCTACCGACCCCACCCCATGCAGACATGTGCAAGAGTCCTGAATATGTGTCTTTCTTAGTTGTCATGGGCGCCTCGACCTCCATGGTCTTCAGCGCTCTTGGTGCGGCTTTATGGCACAGCAAAAAGTGGCACTGGTATTGCAGTCATGTCAGTCTTGCGACCTGAGATGATTATGAAGTCGGTCTTTCCCATCGTTGTGGCTGGTATCATCACTATCTATGGTCAGGTGGTGGCTGTTCTCATTGCCAACTCTCTGTCACTGGGAATCATCCTTTTCAAGGGCTTCCTTCAGCTGGGACCAGCCCTCAGCATGGGCCTGAGCTGGATGGCACCTGGCTTTACAATTGGCATTGTCAGTGTTGATGGTGTTTGGGGGACAGAGCACCAGCCCCTACTGTTGGTGGGAATGATCCTGATTCTGGTCTTTGCTGAGGTGCTTTGCTGAGGTACAGCATGATTGTGGCCCTCATTCCCTCTACAAAGTAGACCCTCTTTTCACTTTCTTCCCAGTGCCCCCCCTCCACTCACCCCTTCAGCCCCAGAGTATGATGTAAAGAACTCTCCTGAACCACTCCATCCCTCCCAATTTGCTCCATAATTAATGGCCTGACACCTGGTGCAGTTGTCCAGTCCATTCATTGCTCTTGTAAATACACAATGTCTTAGTGACTCTTCTGTCTGTGTCTCACTGCACCAGATTATATGGTGCCTGAACTGGGCCTGGCTGGGGCTGAGCCCTCATAGAATTGGCCAGGCAGCCATGTAATATCCCTGACTATTTGCTGTTAGTACTTTGTGTATAAAGTTGAATTAAATAGTTGTTTTTCTCTTCACTGGATGCTTATTTATAAAGATTTGGCATGTTCATAGTTTATGGAGCAAGAATTTTCAATTTCCCATGCTATATATTAATTTTAAATATAAGTAGATTATTGCACTGTGGGGTTAAATGTCAAGTGCAGAGAATTCCTTGGATGTGATAATACGATATTCAAGATTCCTGTAGTGTCCTGGTATTAGTAAGAACTACATGATTTGGGAACATGTTGAACATGTATTTCCAGTGGTGCTGTGCAGAATGGGGCCAGGACTCACAGTAATGTTTCCAAATAAAATTATGACTGTGGAAAAAAAAAAGATATGTAGTTTAACCTCCTCATTTAACAGACAAAGAAAAAGAGGCCTAGAGAGGTTAAATGACTTGCCCAAAGTCACACAGGATAAAAAAAGGCAATTAAAATATTATTCTAGGTCATCTGACCCCAAATGTCAACATTTCCTTTCAAAGAATTTAGTATTCCAAGGGATTATAATTTTCTTTTGATTTTGTACCAATAACAAAAAATAAATATAGCAATTACAGTGCATTTCCCAGAAATATCACTTTCCGTGAAAACACTAAACCCAGAGCTAGTGTGTATACTATGAATCATAGCAAAAATCACTGTCCATGTCACCAATTAATAAAACATTATTATTTGAATTTTAATGTTGTATAAATAAATGAACATTGGTAATCTTATCCTAAATAGATTTATGAAGTGGGCAGAATTATTTTTTAGGTCCCTAGATGCTGCATTCTTTATCCATTGGTGAAAACTCCTCACCTTCCTTGGGTTTCCTATATCCTTTTATTATCTTGTCATTTTCTATACATAATACTTTATCCACACTGAATAAATGATTAATGAAAAATTAAATCCTATAATTCCAGGTTTATGCTTTTTATTTATTTTTTATTTTGAATGGAGCTAAAACCTTAAATTAAAGAGCTTAAATCTTAATGGGGGAATTTTAGGCATCATTATCATCAGATTTCAGGGAAAATTATATTCCCAGCCCTCTTGAAATCTCCCTGCCTCAACAGCTTCTGCTCTACTTCTGTCTGTATTTATGTTCTGGTTTGAACTGACCTCATGCCAATGATAGGCCTTGCTTCACAGTCACTCTATAAATAGGTGGCCCTGACAATTGTGCCACACAAATATATTCTCAAGCATGCATATCAAGTACTCTCAAGCTGTATTTCCCTGCTTTTTCATAATAGTAACAAGACTAATAATTCTTGCAACTACGCGCTTTCTATTTCCATAAAATATTCAAGAAAATACTCCTCTCAGACAGGAAGAAGGAAGTATCCCATTCTTAGTTTATTGGCATATGCAGCTGTGGGAAAAAGCATGAATATTGTCCTGAATAATTACCATAACCTTGTATTAGTAACAGATTTTACAAGGGGAAAAATTGATATTCTGTTAGACACAAAATGTACATTTAGTGCCATTAGATGTATACTATTAAAAAAAAGTCCTAGAAAAGCCTAAAGCTAAATTCTAAGCAAGTTAAAAGGTATGCAGTATAAAGTAGGGCATATTATAGGTGTGAAATGATAAAAGTTTTCACTCATTTTGTCATATAGAGTTATTTTTATGGAACTAAATGGACATTCTGCTATATTATACTCTTTTAGCAAAATTTGATTGAGCTGGATTTAATAGTAAGTTATCTACTTAAGTGGGTGCATTCACTCTTTCAGGCCCCTAGGGTATAATTTAGTATATAGCAGTGTGATGCAGTACATTAAAATGGGATTTAAAAGAAGCAACATTAGAAATGCATGCTATGAAGCCTTATTGGTAGATGAGTTGTTAACATACTGAAAGAGAATTGTTTTTGCCCTAAATATTCCCTTAGCGGCCTAACAAAAGTACCTAATTTTCAGACAACAGGGAGAACTGAACTCTTTGTGCTTGATTCTTGCCTTTCCTTTAGGCAGTGGTCACTCATGTTCCCAAAATGAAAATCAGAATGAACCTTTATATAAGTCCAGAACCAAGATGTCTGCTTTTCTTTAAATGAATCAGAAACCAAGATGTTTAATTTCTCTCTTATTTCGTCAAGACTGATTTTAGCAGTTGCACGCATCACTTTACTTTGCAAAGAGTCATTGGTGTGCCAAGCAGCCCTGGCATCAGAAGTGCTCCTGATTGGTTAGATATTGTGCTCCTCCATTGTCTGGTTCCCCTGTGAAGAAGGGAAGCTGTAGAACAGTGATTCTCAACCTTCCTAATGCCATGACCCTTTAATACTTAATAGGTGGGCATATCTGCATGTTCTCAGACCTGCCTAGAGATGAATAGAGGAGCAGCAACTTAGTTCCTAAGACTACTGGAAATATGTGTTTTCCAGTGGTCTTAGATGACCCCTGTGAAAGGGTCATTTGACTCCCAAAGGGGTAATGACGCATAGGTTGAGAACTGCTACTCTAGAATATTTAATTGATTAGCACAAGCATTATACAGCCACATTCACACTTCTCACTCCACTTCTTCTCCAGGTTTTTCTTCCTAACTCTTTTACACCCTTATCTTTTCATAGCTTAGAATCATATAGGGTTCAGGTTAGAATTAGTAGACAGATGTCTGGTGTCACCAACTGTAGGTGAGCATTGGAACTCCATATTAGTAGGTAAGTTTGATTTTAAGGTGGAAAGTAAATGAGTCTAGAGAACAGTAAACTTCCTATTTTTTTTAATTTATTGTATTTACTGATATCTTCTCCTAGACCCAAAATTCCTGCCTAACATCCCAATGTATTGTGTTTCTCCTTTAGCTGTAACTTAGTCATAAATACTTCAAAAAGTCTTAAATATCTCTTAAATATCTCAAATATATATATAAATGTTTCACTCTTTCCCACTTGTCTTTAACCAGATGAGAACATTATTTCATTGTTCTAACTTGCAAGTTTCTTCTTCTCAGGCAATAAATGCAGCTATAATTTCTATAAACTGCAATCAGACTCTGGTTCATTTCAAATCTCCATTTTGGACCAAGTCATATCCCTACTTAATAAACTCCAGTGACTCAAATTCTGCCTTCTGAAAGAAGCATTTTTATGTTCCCTTCCTACCCATGCCTCTCTCCTACTGGCATTTTTCCTTTGAGATTACCCATAACTGACACTTACATGTGCATACCTTGTATGTGCATCCTTGCTTACATTTTTTTGTTTTGTCTAGACTAGAGCTCCTTGAGAGCAGATTGCAGGGAATACTCAGAAAATTAAAATGTGAGCAGGAAACACTTTTAATCTGAATCCACATTGTTAATATTTTCTCTATCAGTTTCTCAAGTCTAGATAATAAGCAAAACAAGAAATCAAGCCCTAATGAGTTGTAAAGTATAAATATTAACAATGAAAATTTAACGAGAGTGAAGGAGATATGAGTCAATGCCAGAACACTTATAGAAGACAGGGTTTGTGTTTCACCTTTCTTTGTATACCCAGTGCTTTGTATGGTGGTGGACACATAGTAAATATTTAAATCACGCTTACCTACTCCCTTGTACCCAACTAGTGGCTAGTTTATGAATGTAAGAACTTAGGCAAGGGAGGGAACAATCTAACAAAGTATAACTGGTGCAAAGAAGACATTAGTGCTGGCTACAGGGACTCCTCAAACTCTTCTTCTGACAAAGAACCAATTGGGTAGACACCATTCTTTGAGTAAGAAACGTCTAGTCTAAACCAGATCATGTGGTTGTGAGATCATAATTGACATTAGGCAGCAAAGACTAAGTGAAGAGCTAAATAGTACTGGAAAAATGCATTTTAATGCAGAAAGGAAGGGAACAAAGAAAAGAAGTTATGATTAGAAGAAGAAAATAATTGAAAAGGTGAAATAATTACTGATAGGAGTAAACTAGAACAAATTAAAGAAAAGTGATAATAATACATTTATAATTGGAATTATAGGAAATTTTCAGGCAGGCAATAAGTACCTTTGTGTTGGTCTCTGTGCTAAGAGTTAGAAATATGAAGGAAGGCAAAAGATGGATCTTGTATTCACATAGCTTCCACTCTAATTGCAGAAGTAATGTATAAACAAATGTACAACACACATAAGATATCTCCAGCATATGTTATCATGACAATTCTTTTGTGGTAAAATTTGGATTAAATGTTTGAGGATCCATCAAATTATAAACTTATCTGATTCTGAGAGAAGTGGAATTAAAAAAAAACTCGAAGGCAGAAGACAAATTATTCAGAATAAAAACACAAGAAGACTGGAGGAGTCTGTGAAAGCTATAGAAAATAAGAATTTTCACCTCAGAACCAGAATTTTGATAGATAAGAAGATATCAAAACAGTTCCTGTGGCTAAAGTAGCAAAATAATCAAAATGTTCATAAAAGTACAAATAGATAAAATTGCCTGCCTTCCAGAACCATGTTGATTATTTCATTGATTATTGGTTATTTCAACCTTTGTTCCTTTTCCATTTACTGAGTGCTACATGAAACCTCAGCATTTTTAAAATGTGCACTTCACTGTTGGATCAGTCTTTAATATGTTGATTAATAGTTTGGTATTATTCTTTTGAGAATCATTTATGTCTTTTGGACAATTATTTAAGGCAATTTGAATTAATGCATAATTAAAGTCAGTAGAAAAGAAATCTTCACAGACTTAATACCTGTGTAACCCTGGGTAAGGTATTTAACCTGTGATGGCCTCAATTTCTTTTCTAAAAAATGAGCCATTGTACTCAATGGACCTTTCTAACTCTAAATTTGTGATTCTTTTATTTTATGTCTGAGATGTCAGTCTTATCAGAAATTTTTGATACAATAGCCTCCCCCCCAATTGGCAGCTTTGATTTTTAGCCTAATTGCTGTAATTTTGTTGATGTAAAAGCTTTCCAATTTCATTGGGAAATTTTATTGTTGTTGTCGTGTGGTTTCAATCATGTCTGACTCTTTGTGACCCCTTTTAGAGATTTCCTGACAAAGATACTGCAGTGGATGGTCGTTTCCTTCTCAAAAAAAAAAGAAATGCCCATTTATTTATTACAATCTCTATTCCTTGGTTGGGGGAAACTAGGTGGCTCAATGAATAGACTGCCTGGTTTATAGTCAGAAAAGCTCATGTTCCTGAGTTAGGATTTGGTCTCAGACACTTACTAGCTGTGTGATCTTGGGCAAGTCACTTAATCTTGTTTGTCACAATTTCCTCATTTGGGGAAATATATATAAGTAAATGGTAGATTATTCTATGATCTTATCTGTGAGAACCCCCAAAAAGATCACAAACACTCAGACATGACTGAAAAATGACAGAACAACACTTTTTTAAATTATGAATTTTACCATACTCAAACTTTTGAAGTATACCACAATTTATTTTCTTCTACTGTTTTTACAATTTATGTGAACTTTTACATTTATGAACTATTGATTTGGAGCTTATTAATATATGTCACAAGATCCTAGTCAAAGATTATGTTAAAGCAAAGAGACATAGCAAACTCTAGGTGCGGAATGAGGAATAAATATTGAGCCATGGCCACTTGTTTCCTATTCTTCTATCTCTCCTTCCTGCAGAAATTTCTTGATAATACATTTTAGTATTTAGTGTTCTATATGTATATGTTTTCCCCCTGACAGGAGGACAGGTCTTTGTGTCCTCAGCCACTACATACTTAAGAAACACTTATTAAGTTGAATGAAATTTGTCCTATCATTTCTATAAAAGAAAATTTTCCTCATAAATTAAACATTTATTTACTATGTGCATTCATAATTACTAGACAAGGAGGATGATATGTAAGAAACATTGACATCAATCTACCCATGATTTTAAGGAAACAAGGTAACAAAGAAGCAAAAAAAAACTTTCTCCAAAATATATATATATATATATATATATATATATATATATATATATATATATATAAATATGTTTCTATGTATATTAAAAAGCAACAACACCCAAGGTGGCTGAGAACCAGAGGGGTCACTGATGGTCTTACAATCCTGAGACTGCCACTACTGTCTCCTAATGCTGAATTCTTTACAATGTGCTACCTCCACACTGAAATTTTTACTGAATATTCTTCTTAGTTGTAGTGATTATCAAAGAGAATGCATTCATTGCTTCATTCTTTGAACTCTTCTTGTCAAATTTTAGGAGCCATTGTTTTCTTATCCTATCCTGCAAATTGTTATAATATGGTTACAAATAAAGAGCACGTATGAGAGCAAAAGACAAGAAATACATGCTGTGCTTGTAGATGCTACTTTTCCACTTTGTAGCGCTGTCATATCTTACAGATTCTCTTCTATTTAAATAATAAGGATATAAAATTTATATTATGAGTTGTTGTCATGTAAATTTATGAAAGCTTCATAAATTTTAATGTTTTCCAGACAGTTGTTTGACCTGTTCTAGTAAATTTTTGCTCAAGGAAAGCACATTCATGTCATATTTGATCACTTAATATTTTATTTATATATTTATTTTCAAGAAAAAGAAAAGGCAGAAAATCTTCTTTAGAAGAGAACGTGAATGACTTGGTAAAACAAAAAAGCTGGTTTGAAAAATGAGGTCAAAGGTACATGTCATTCAAAGAGTGGAGGCATTGTCAAAAGTATAAATTTCTCTGAAATAAAAAAGACTAACAATAAAAAAAATTCATAGAACTCTTGCTTTTTCTTTTTTTAATTTAGTTTTTATTTGTTTTCTTGTTTACATTTTTCATTTTCATTACATTTTTTGAATTACACATTTTCTCCCCGTCTTGCTCCTGCCCCAACCCCATAACAGCAATCCCACTGTAAAGCCCTTCCCCTGCTCCGCTCTCCTATTTTCTGGTAGGGCAGGAGGGGTCTCCCTATCCCAGCCCCTGTATATCTTGATTCCCAGTTGCAGCCATTGCAGAACTTTAA
>JAQQSW010014502.1:0-12093 GCA_028646575.1 Pseudocheirus occidentalis | reverse complement strand
TAGCAACAGATGTGCTTTCTGTCTTGTGGAAAGTTTTGGAGCTTGAAAATCTGTTTAGCATCCCATTTTATGTGTTTTTTAGCATTTGTGTGGGAGCTGTGGTGCTTTGCTGCTTCTACGCCGCCATCTTGGCTCCGCCCCTTGACCTTATATCCTGGTACACTTCATTTAAATTGTGATTCTCTGGGCACAGAAGGAACATCTCTATGATTTCACAGGTCTTCTAGAACTGACATGGACAAAAAATAATCATCACCTGCTGCACAAAAGTGGATGTTAAAGAATGAGCCACCATGCTCATGGAAAGAACATTCCCATTGGCTCTTCTGTTCCCCTTAGGATAAAAGGCCAATGAGAATCTTCCATGAAGGTGTGCCACAACCTCTGACCTATACTCCAGACCAGCCTCAGTGCTACCGCTTTAGTGATGTAGTTCTGTAGCTCTGTGATCTTGATAAGAATAGTTAGAGCTGACACTTTCATGGTAATAGAACTTAGCCATTCCCATTCATGTTTCTTCCATGATGAGGCATCTGAGTAGGATCTTCCTGAATAAAAACAGTTATAACAGTGAACAAATTCCAAACCAGCATTCCTTGTCATGATCAAAAGAGAGAGGACTTCCTTTGAAGGTACAGGGTCTGGATTCAGATCTCCCATTTAACACTTGCCACTTGATTGACCTTAGGCAAATTTCTTAGCCTCCCTGGGCCTCAGGTTCCTCATCTGTTGAATGTGTTGGCCAGTGTAATTGGTTTCTGAGTTCCTTCTGTGCTCTAGTCTTATGATCCTAAGATCTATCATTTCACGGTTTTCTGACTCACAGATTAAGCTTATCATTTTCCATTTCTATCAGGGAATACAATAAAAAAAGAACATTTGCTTTCCTCTGGCCTTTCATTAACATCAACTTCCCTGGATGCCACATATTTCTTAGTATCTCAGTAGTCACACAACTGAGGTAGGCTGATGCACAATGTCAGTGGTTACTCCAATTTTCCATAGGCTTAGGGGAAAAATGTTCTGTTTTTGTTTTTGTTTTTGTAACATTAATCCTCTCTACAAATGGAGAAAGGAGACAGAAAAGGGAATGTTGTAGTTGGCTGCTCAAAATGTCAGACAAAAACTGCATGGTGCTCATGCAGAGAAGCAGACCAGAAAGCCTAACACATCCCTGACTTATTAATCTTCACTCACTTCCTTTGCCGCATAGAAAGAAATATAATCACGGCAGACACAACTTTTCTATGGTTGCCTGCTTGCTTCATTCTCAATTCACCAGCTCATCTGCAGGAAGGCAGAGCAGGAGGGAGGGTCAAATGGATAGGAGTTTGGATGTGAAGCTCTGGTCCGAATGCCACTGTTGACACACCCAAGCCAATCCCTGACATGTCCAAGCCAGGCGACCCCAGGGAAAACTCTTAATCTCTTAGACACACAGTTTCCTGACCATGTATAATGTGCATGATGATACTTCTAGTCCCACCTCCTATGCTTGAGACAGTAAGGAATGTACGCACATGCAGTGCTATGCACAAGTCAGTTGTTCTTCTGTTCTTTTCTCATATCAAAGAGTAGCACAGTTTGAAAATTTTCTGGGGTCTCTTCCCCAATTGGCTTGTACTAATGACAGCTCTGTATTCCTGGTTCCTCCACTTCCTCCCTGCCCATGGAAGCCAGTGCTTGCACAGGACTCTACAGACTTGCTGTTCACCTCCATTAGATCGATATTGATGCCTACACCCTCATGGTGGTGAAAAGTTACAGCGTTACACCTTGGCAATAACCACATCCTGATTACATGGGATGTGGGTGTAAAAAAACAAACAAACATGTATGTCTGTGGTCTAATAGCATGCTGGTCACCTTTAATCTAAAAGTCTCAGGCACCTAAATTTAGTACTGGGGAGTCTAATACAAATAAACACCCTGGCACCTGCCACACAAGACACATTTTGATGAACCTGTGAAACCTGAAACCTGCAAAATTAGAAACATAGGAAATGACAGGGAGGGAGCAAGGGGCTCTCCCAGTTTAGCCCTTCTTTAGGGTTTTGTCCACACTGGGCAAAAAATAACTCATGACTGTGAAATCTGCCTATGATCAAGCACAGTGCTTGGCAAATTATTTCCACATGGTAAATACTCACTGATAGATGGTTTGATTGATTATAAGATAGTAGCACTGAATAACCTTGCAAGTTAGTCAATAAAATTATTTTAAAACTGTTTAGAGAAGTGAAATCTCTTAGTCACTGTGGTGAACAGCCCCAAAAGAATAACACAATCTTTGAATGGAAGCATTGAATCCTATGTGCTTACTAACAAAGTATAAGCACGTTATCAACAAATAGGTCATTCAGAATTTGTCTGGAGATGTCCAAGGAAGGGGAAATCCATCAGTCACCTCGGAAGAGGTGCCATTTTCCTTTGGGATAACTCAAATTGTTTATAAAGATTATCAAAGATTTGTTTTCAGATTTTCCCTCGCTGTTGCTTTCCTCGTTTTTCTGTAGGTAGAAGATGAATCCTATACTATGTAGTAGTAGCATACTAGTATGCATAGTAGTATGCTACTGTGCCCAATAGTAGCTACTTGGGTGCCCTGTATGCGGAAAGTCCTGTAACAATTGAACATGTCACCTAAATGGAACTGAAACAATGAAAAGATGAATGACTTTATATAAGAGATAACAAATTTTATGAGGAAAGTTCATCGGCTACTTCTTTCTACCAAAGCACACTATTGAAAGGTAGCTGTGGCTACACCCAGGAATACAACCTTTCTTCTACCTGTTAAAAGCATACATTGAGCAACCGATTCCACGCTGATCTGGAGGACACATGCACTTTACTCTTTTTCTTTCACTTCTAATATAATCATAGTCAAGTCACAAAACCCATGGAAACTTAAAAATGGAACTACACACGCCAACCTCCCTCCCAGGATGGTGGAAAGATGAATGAAATTGTTTCTGTGGGCGTAAGAGCATTTAATCCATGTGGCTATTTTTAGCAATGCTTGTAACATGCTTTAAGAGTCTCTGGGAGTAAAACACCATAAAATTTAAAAATAAATAGTATTTGTCCAAATATAGGCTACTTTTAAATATTGACCACACCCCTAAATAAGATACCTGTGTGAGAAGATATATATGAATATATATACACTACAAAATGACATCAATGAGAAGCCACATTCAGAGTTTATATAAGCCAGATCTGTGGGAGGAAATAGAGCCTTTATTCAAATGAATATAAGATTTGTCTTTTCTCTTACAGACTTTGGACTTCATTTGCAGAATGGAATATGTCTGATTTCACAATTAGGAGTGCTATTATGGATGTTTTCATTTTCATCTCATTCTTGGACTATAATAATAGTCTTCCTACTCAATCGAATTGCTTGCAATTTCTCTTTTCTCCAAGGCATATTCCATACAGTTACCAAAGTCATCTTCTGAAGGCTCAGGGCTGAACATGTCAGTCCTTCCTCAAAAACTTTCAGTGACTCCCCTGGTATCTAAGAGAAGATGTACATTCTAAGCAAGATATTTAAAGCTCTTAATTAACCTGGGCCTCACCCACATTTCTGAACATTTTTCTTTTACTTTCTTTTTGGATGCTTTGTCCATGTCAAATTGAACTCCTAACTGTTACCTGCGCATGGCATTTTAGCCCCTCCTCTGTACCTTTGCCCAAATCATCCTTCATGTCCTAATGCCTTTTTTCCTTGTTACCTTGACCTTCTCAACTTCCTAAATTCTTTTAGACCACAACTGAGTTGTCACTGCTTATGTAAGTAGTTTCTGATTTCCTGTTACCAGTATCTAACACTTTCTTTCTTGCATTAATTTGTTTTTACTGAAACATATACATTTTTTCCCCACTAGTAGAATGGTGGGTCCTTGAGAGTACACATTCTTCCATCCCTCAGAGCTACTTACAGTATTTTGTCAACAAGATACATGGTCATGCAATAAAGATTTCTGGAATCAAATTTGAAAAATATGCCTTCCTATATTTTAGCATATTTAAATTTTTCACAAAAGTTTAGGTGTCAGAGGAAGTTAAAATATAGGAGATTATTCTAAATAGCGTAGAAAAATCGTTCTGACTGACTCTAACTACCACTGCTCCCACTACTTCTAGTTTTGCCACTGCTGCTATCACAACTACTACCACAGTCCCAGGTCATAGACTAGTTCATACCATAGGTAGAATTCAGACTCAGGTTTTCCAACTTCTACCACAGAGCTCTTTATGCTACTTACTCCTCCATTCAATTATTGGCATAAAACACTTTTCATTTCCTTATTGTAGAGGGAAAGGGAACCCATTCTAGGGGCAGAATCTCCTCAATCTCTGATTTGATTTATAAGATTATATTGCTCAAAACGGCTTATACTGAGGCACTCTCCAGACAGGAGAATTTGATAACATATTACTTAACAGGCTGTTTGAAAATTACCTCCAACGAAGACAGTGCTTTCAAATAAGTATTTGATTGAATAAGAATGATCTAATGCTGATACTTACAAGGTCCTGATCACATCTGTAGCGATGAGTTTGGAGGTAGTATTGCCAACATGAGGTCAGTCAATGCTCACAGCTTAAGGGAAAGGGGGAATAGAGTGAGTCCAACAGTGGCATCTGTCTCCTCTTCTGGGGTCCCTTTCAACCTCTTAATCTATCTAGATAACCAATTATTCTCTTTCCCTCACAATCCTATACAAGGAATAATATCTTATTTATCTTTTTTGACAAGGGTGCTCGCCAGATCTTTCTCAGAAAGAGTTTAGTTATATTTTTGTGCAGCAATTTCATATCATACACTATTCCAGTAGTGAAGGAGAAGTAATAATGTGATTCAAAAAATGTAGAATTGGCTAAATGGCAGGAATCAAAGTTTAATGTGATCTTGTTGAGAAGTCTGTCAGGGAATTCCCCTGGGATGCTGTTTAATCATTCTGTCAGTGACCTGGATGAAGGGATATGTGACATAAACATCAACTATGCAGATGACCCAAAACTGGGAGGGATGGGAGACTGAATACTGGAAGACAGGGTCAGGATCCACAAAATCTTGACTAACTGGAATATTGGGTTGGATCTAATGAGATAAATTGTAAAAGCATTAAAACAAATGCAAATATTCAATGTGGGCTAAAAAATCAGTGTCATAAAAACAGGAAGGAGGAGACAGAAGCAGGCAGAGTTTGAAAATATAAAAAATAATGCAAACTAAGTATGAAAAATGAACATGATTTAGAAGGCAAAAAAGGCTAATGTGATCTTGGGTTCAATAAAGATCAGAAGACCTTCCAATAATGAACAGCTGAGAGTCACTACTCTGCCTTGGTCCTGCCACATCTGGGATATTTTACAACTCTGGATGCCACTCTCCATCTAGGAAGAATCAGCATCATAGTACAGTGTTTGTCATCATGTGGCAAGTGGGATGAAGCTTCTCTGTGGGCCATCTTTACTTTGCATTAGAGTTTCAGTAAAAGTACACCACCCTGCCTTGGTTTTCTTCAGACTAATATTCTATTTAGATTCAGGTACATTTCTGCTCCAGCTCAAAATGTGGCAGAGCTGAATTGAATCTGTCATCTGCTGCCTTTAATGTTAAGCCACACAAAAGAAGTATTTTTTTAAGATATATTTTTGTCCTCAACCCACACAGAAAAAATCAACATCTATATCTTTTGCCTGGAATGTACACAGATCACAGAGCTGATTTCCAACACAAGACTGCAACAGAACTAGGTTTTGAACACAAACACTATTCATAGATGCCCAGGCATGGAAAACAATGGGATGTGGGATTTTGCATACTGACTTAATTCCTAACAACACTAATTTAATGAAAGAATGGAGAGCTAAAACCAAAATCTTTTTATTCAAGAAGTAGATAGAAGATTTCTCCAAATGCCTAAAGAATCCGTTTATGTCGTCTGTTGATGAAGCTTCCAGATAATTATTGTTTTCTCAACCTCAAGCCATCCCAGTTTTATGTTTGGGGGAAGAACATCATCCCATATAAATAAAGCACCTAAATTGTTGTCGTCATTGTTTGTGTGAAAGCAAGCCAGATGAGGACAGCTAGCACATTGGATGCTTTTAAACTCCTTGGCTCCTTCCCTCCTTCCTCCCAGCTGGTTTATGAATGTCCAGAATACTCCTAATAGTTCTGAAGGAAAAATGATGAAGGGGCTGGAAATATTAAAAAGCAAGGGCTGGGAATTAAAAGGCAAATGAGTTTGCTATCCCATACACCAGAATAGACATATTTGTGATTTCAGCCAAGTGGTAGAAATTCCATCCCTCATTTCAGATTGCAGTCCATCCCTGTATGTTCTATGCAAATCTTGCCCATGACCTCCTATATTTTTAATACAGGAGAATCACCTAAAGTGCTTGGAGTTCTTTATTATACCCTCTTGGCATGGTTAGGATAACAATGATGCACATGGGCTATCTCTTGCTATTTGCCATTTATACTAAATTACCAATTCATTTTTTTTTCAATTCAGAGAGGTCATGTCAATAGATGTTGTGGTAAAATTAATAAGGAGCAGAGGATCTGGGATCAAATGTCATCTCTAATGCTTTTTAACTGTGTGCCCTTGGGTAACTCACCCTACCTTCTCAGACTCAGTTTCTTTATCTGTAAAATAAGATGGTTGAAATAGATTGATTATGAGGTCCTTTTCGATGTCTAGGTCTGTGATCATTTGTAAAATGAGAAAGTTAAATTAGTTACTTTCTGAGAGCCCTTTCAGCTCTAGCTCTGATCCCATGAACTCCAGTACCATTGGGGATTTATTGGGAATGTCCCACTTATGGGGACCAGAAACCATGGAGGAGGGAGAACTAGAAAATGCCTGGCATTGAGGCATAAGGTTAGAACACTCAAGCCATTTCTTTTTAGGAGACTATACTATGATACAGTTTGGGAAATCAAATGATTGAATGTTCTCATTGATTAAATTAATGTTCTTGGGTCACATCTCTTGCTAACATCTCATGCTTTTGGGCTAAAAGACTTGAGGGAATCTCGTCATTGAAAAGGACTCTATTTGAAACCATACATCTTCTCTGTGTGTGAACAACTGCTAGCAATGGGCAGTTTCCTAGGCCTGAGTTTACTTCTCTTGCTCCTTTTAAGGTAGGAGCTACTCACACATTTGAAAAAGTTCCCTTCCTGTACCAACTTAAATCATCACAAATCTATAATCTCACATTTGGTATGTCATTTATTCTATTTGTAGCATTTTCCCTCTTTTCCAGGAACCATATTAAGCAGACAAGTTGGGAAACCATTACCATAAACACATATCTATTGGGCCTGTTTCTGTTCTGATCTCTTGGCATTTTCCTCTTTATCACTGTCAATCAGCATCTGGGAAAAGGGAGTTGGGAGTAACCGACATTTGGGATTTAAAGAGAATCACACTAGAATTAAGATAATACCCAATAGGCTAGTGTAGCCCAGAATTTTCCTTCCTACAGTTTGGCCTTGACATGCAAAGATACTTGGTGGTTACCAGAAGTGCCAGGGGGTCCTCATTTGAAGTCTGTCATAATTATAATGGCATTTCATGGCACAGAGTCTCATGCTAGTGGCATGACATGGCTTGAGTTTGCTCTAAAGAGGGCACTTTTCTATTTGATGGTTGTGCCTACTAGGGAGCAAAAAGAACCTCGAACACCTAGGCCAGTGGAGTTGATTTCTACACAAGTTCCTTCTTTATGTATACTGTGTATATATGGACACAAGGGCAAATATAGTGGAGCTTATTTATAGAGAACATTCCTAAAGAGAAGGCAATATTCCCATTAGTTCAATAATTAGAACCCTCCAGATCATATGTTACAGTATTAAAAAGACCCACACATCTTCCATACCTTATCCTTTTGATAAAAGATGAAGGTCTTTTATTATGCGTGGAGTGGATTAAACCAGGAAATATGGTTTGTGCCATAGAACTCTGAAGAATGTAAATAGGATACTAGAAAAACCAGGGATGAAAAAACATACCAGCTCATGTGTGTGAGATATCTAAAGGTATATTCGAGATAATTGATTAAGAATAACTGCAAACTTCTTCAATAGTTTGAGGACTTATTTTCGAATTTGGAAAAGTTGGCTTTAAGTTCAGCCTCTGACATGTACTAACTCTTCAATTACAGGCAAGGTAGGCAACTCCCAGAAAGTGCTTCAAGTGGCTTCCAAATTCATAGTTGATCAGAATCAGTGGAGAGAGTTCACACATAAGGATTCCCTTTAGTAACCAAACAACAGATTCTATTGAACGTGTGTGTGTGCAATGTGTGCACAGACTCACATAAACCCCTACATACATGTGCACACATGTGCATAGACATGCCCATACACACATACACCTCCTTTAAGCTTTAGTAACTTAAAACTGTAAAATGGCATTTGGAAAAGTTTGAACAATGCATTTTAAATCACTTTCAAATTCAATATCTTGTTTGATCTTACAATAGCACTGTGTGGCAGGAAGCCCCAAACAAATATTATTCCCATTTTCCTGATGAGGAAAGCAAAGCACAGAATAACCAAATGTTTTTGGAGGAGCCAGACCTGATCTTGGTCTCTAACTTGGGTTTACCTACCCCTGATCTCTTTTCATGGTGAGGAGCAATGGTGGGTGGGGTGGGGGTGAGCTTTAAGGCAGTGAAAATCACATTTTATTTTGGACACTGGTTTTTTTTTAAAAAATCCCATTTCAATCCAGGTGAGTCTGAAGGGATGAAGAAGAACCACATGCCAAAAGGAATAACTGCAATTCTATGAAATACTGCTGGACAGCTTCTGGGGTATGTTCTCCTGCTCCTTTATTCTCTGCCCCTTACTCTGTGATGGGACAGGCAGCATCCCTTCTCAGGCTCAGGCAAAGTCTCCCTGAGCAGGGTTGCTTCATCACTTTAAACATTCTTGTTTATCTTATCCTTTCCTTGGGTGGGAGGGAGGAAGGAAAATTCATAGTTTTGCTTTAAAAGCATTTTCTTGTGGCTGAAAAGAAGAGGAGGCAAATTGCTTGAGTTACTGAAAGAGGTTGCCACAGAATGCAGAGTGGCCCTCTAAGTTCTGCTAGGCTGCCTGGCATATTCAGAGAGAGTCAACTGAGAAAGTGTGAAGGAAAACCCACACTGGATGGAGAACAGAACTGATCCAGCTGTCACTGGATCATCTCCACCCAGAAAAAAATGGCTTGGCCAATCCTGAAGAGTTCATTGTATATGTAGCAGAAGAGGGCAGAATAAATGATGGGGCTAAAATCACCCTGGTATGCATTGTGGAAAGCAAACATTTGATTACATTATCATCCATTGCCAGCAAAGTCTCAGCTTTTCAATCACTTCTGCATTCACCATCTCATTGTGCCAGCTGTGCAAAATATCTCTAATTACTTCAATGTGTTTTTCTTTTCAAATTTTAAAACCAAAGCTTAATTCTCTTCTTTTACCTCTGAAGCTGGGAATCCCCGATGTTCCATGGTTCCCGATCCCAGATGGCAGAGGCATGGGAGATAATGCCAGGCACAAAAAGATAATCTAGGAAAGGCTTTGTGCTGGAAGGATTTAGGATGATGATGGTCTGAGTTTAAAAGACTGCTGTCATTAATTGTCAATCAGAATGCTGAGGCATGGTGAAGTTTAACACTCCTGTAGGCTTAAGTCTGAATATTTCTGGGAAACTGCCAACCTCTCAGATATGTAGAAAAAGTACTTAAAACACAGGGAAATGAACAAAAACAGTCATTTCATGTATCATATAACAACCTCCCAAGGATGTTAATTAACATCTAAAAGCAAGATGGCCATTATTCTAGAGCCTATGGTGCTCTTCATCTCAAACATTCTTATCAGATTTGCTTACTTATGTACTTGGTCTTGACTTGTAATTTCACTGGTGCAGGAACTTGCAAAACAGAAACTCCTTCTGCTAATGCATTTTGAACAACTGTCTGCAATTAAAGTCTGGGAGAATTGAGGGATTATGTGACTCATCCAGAGTCTATAGCAGTTTCAGAAAGAGAACTTGAACCCAGATCATTCTGACTCAAAGCCTAGCCTTTTATCTAGTCTGTTAAGCTGAATCTTTCCTGATGTTGCATGAATACTTTCCCATCACAGAAATTCCAGGTTGAATAGACCATGGAGAGCCCACTTTATGGATACAAAATCAAGCAGGATTGGTCATTTACTCGATGTCATGAAACCATTCATTGGCAGAGAAAGGACCAGGAGTGGAGTGCTTCTCGTGATCCAGTCCCATGTCTCAAACAAGCCTTTAAAACCCAGCAGACCAGCTGATGAACCTGGGTCCTAGCCTAGGCATCATCATTTATTAATGAATTTTACTTCTCTACCAAAGCTTGGATAGAGAAAGAAAGAAGCATGTACAATGATGCAAATGTAAATATGAATAGATTTAGACGGATGTGCCCAGATATATGCATATACACCCATTTGTGTCCCTGTGTGTCAACAGTGTACATGAACATAAATGTGAATGTCTGTATTTCCTCTACATACACACTATACATGCTTAGAAAGGGAGAGAACAAATACATGTGCTAAGGCGCAATATTGTCTTTATGGAAAGGATGGAAATATCCAGGGTGTTTAAAAAAAATGTACATCGTGGGACCTGGACCAACGTAAAAGGATGTGAGGAGGCTGCTCACCAAGAGGAGCTCACGTACCAATCAGAATACACAAGGGTCACTTGTATGACCATTTGGTCAAGGAGACTTTTGTTAGAAAGCCTAGGAGAGTTTTAAAGAAGAATTCTGACAAGAAGAGAATTGTCTTATATGGACTGGCAGGTGCTGTCCCATCAGCTTTAAAGGCATGAATAAAACCTCCCCACCTGTGAGAGATCCTCATCACCTGGGGGGAGTGGGTGGGATTGTAATTCTGGGGAGGATAAATGCCACCTAACCTGGATGCACTCATTCTCTGTCCCAACAATAATCACGAATATTTCTACTACTGCCAATATGTTGAAATAAGTACATGCATACATACATGTAAATATAATACATATATACATATGTAAACATATGTAAACCCCCCAAACAAAAAAACCCCAACAACTTTGTTTTAATTTTTATACTTACTTTTAAAGGAAAGGAAAATGTCAATTTAAAGTGTTGGTAAAACCAGTCTTTTACTGACATCAAAGAACAAAGCCTAAAGCGTAGATCTCAAACTTGAAAATACACACACACACACACACACACAGAGTTTCAAATTGCATAGTGTATTTCTAAAGTTTAAGATATCGGAATTCTTTTTAAAAAACTCATTAATATTTCATTTATTTAATTAAGTCACATTTCTTATCCATGGATTAAGAGAACAAAACATAAGGGGAAAACCACTTTTCAACAAAGCTTTCAAGCTAATAAATTCATGCATTTTTATTTTCAAGTATTATAAACATGAAACGACACACTAAACATATTTTTAAAACAATAGCCAACAGGCAGCTTGAATCAATAACTTAAACAGTGTTAAATCATTCTTTTGGAAATGGGGAAAACACTGAGGTTTCTGTGAAATCTATGAAAAGCTCAAATACATTCAATTAGTTTGTGCCCCAGATGTAGACTACAGAAAAAGCCTTTGAAATCCCAACTCATTGCTTATACAGTGGAATTAGAGTTCTCATGGTCTGCTAGCAATAGGGTTATTTTAAATTGAGTAAAAATGACAAATGAAACAACAAGGAATCTGTGAAAACAGAAGATTAGGGGTCATCTTAAAGGATTTCTCCATGTCCTCATTTGGCTTACCTTGTTAAACATTCAAGAGATCCCAATCTGAAAGAGACGCTGCTGTGCGCTTTCTCCCTAACTTTGCCCTGATGCTGAGCTTTCTGTCAGAGTTTTTATAGTTTCAGCCCCACACTCCTGACTCCAATCCCTGCCTTGGCTTTCTCTTACATCATTTCTACAGATTTTCCACTGATCCTTTAACTAAGCCTCTCTCTCTCTCTCTCTCTCTCTCTCTCTCTCTCTCTCTCTCTCTCTCTCTCTCTCTCTCTCT